>APFE030202267.1:0-14410 GCA_000404065.3 Pinus taeda
AGGCCTTTGTTGCTTCTGGAGTCCATGAAAATGCATCTTTCTTCAATAATGTTGTTAGAGGTGCTGCTATTCTCCCATAATTCTTAACAAACTTGCGATAATATCCTGTCAACCCAAGAAATCCTCGCAGATGCTTTATGGATGTGGGGATTCTCCATTCCTTAATGGCTTTAATTTTGCTAGGGTCTACCTTAACTCCTTCATGAGATACAATATGACCCAGATATTCACCTCTTGTACTCCAAAGAAACATTTGGATCTTTTTGCATATAATTGTTTTTCCTCCAATAGTTGTAGCACCCTGGTCAACATGTTCAACATGATCCTTCCAAGACTTGTGGTAGATTAATATATCATCAAAAAATACTAACACAAATTTTCTAAGGAATGGTTTGAAAATTGAATTCATCAAACCTTGAAATGTTGAAGGTGCATTGGTAAGGCCAAAAGGCATGACCAAAAATTCATAATGACCCTCATGAGTCTAAATGTTGTTTTCGGAATGTCTTCAATCTTCATTCTGATTTGATGATACCGTGAATGAAGATCCAACTTGGTGAAGTAAATTGATCCATGCAATTCATCCAGTAATTCATCATTGACAGGAATGGGGAACTTATCTTTAATAGTGAGCTTGTTGAGCTCCCTATAATCCGGAAACATGTGCCATGATCCATCCTTCTTGTGCACCAATACTACTGGATCAGAGAAAGAACTTTGACTTGGTTGAATTATACCAGCCTCTAGCATTTCTGCAACCATACGTTCAATTTCACTCTTTTGGAGATAGGGATATATGTACAGCCTGATGTTTGGAGGAACACTTCCTGGAATCAGATGAATAGTATGATCATGATCACGCATAGGTGGGAGACCTTTGGGAGCCTCAAATACCTTGGAATGATTGTCCACGACTTTTTGGAGATCTGGATAAATAGATGATTCTGATGTGGAAACATCTAGCGAACATAATTGTGCAATTACACCTCTTTGCTCATTGAAACACATGGTCCCATATATATATATATGTATGTGTGTGTGTGTGTGTGTGTGTGTGTGTGTGTGTGTATACTCAATTCCAAATAAAAAGACTTGTCAATAATAGATAATGTAGAAAAAAGAGAATATCTTAGTATATCTTGAAGAAAGAGGATTAAAATATCATGTTAAAACGATCCTTTGACTTAATTCTATTGGATACAAAATTATTATCTAGAAATGCAAAAAATAAAAATAAAAAATACCTATAGACATTGAAGGATACTCTAGAATTATACTATCCACACAATCTTCTCCTCCCTCATTATCTCTTCCTCAGTTACATGCACTATTATGAGAATTGAGTCATCAATGTTATAGCCAACAATTGCCAAGAATTTCTAACAGATGCTAGATAGTTCCAACACATGTTAGGCAAGCCAATACATGCCAAGTGATAAGGGATTCCAAGGTGTGCTAGTTGTTAGGGTGTGGTGCCAATGCATTGTAAAGAGTGTTAGGGAGTTCCAACAAACACAATGGAGCACTAGATTTAATTGCATGTAAATGAATGAACAAGTGTATGTAATAGGGAGTGTTACCCAGTTCTAAGTATGCTAAGAAGGGAGTGATAAGGTATGATAGGCAGTGCCAATGCATGTTAGAGTTATTGGGAACTATGTCGAGATGTACCAAATGACAAGGTGTGCAAATGTGTGTTAAGGAGTGTTCGTGGGTGATAGGGAAACATAAGGGAGCACTAGGCTGAAAAGCATGGAAATGGATGGATAAGATTGTGTGACAGTGAGTTTTAGTGAGTTTCAGGTGCGTTAAGGAGGGAGTGACATGGTATGTTAGAGTGTTAGGGCATGCTAGGGTGTCAGGAAGAATGTTTCCAAGATGTGCTAGGTTCTAAAGTGTGTCAATGCGTGCTAGGAAGTGTTACAAAGTGCCAGGGAAACAAAAGGGAGCACTAGGTCAAAATAATGCATGGAAATGAATGAATAATATTTTGTCACAAGAGGTGTAAGTGAGTTCTAGGTGTTCTACATATTCTGGGAAGTGATAAGGCATGCTAGAGTCTATGGAAACATGCCAAGATGTGCTAGGTGCTAGTGTGTGCCAATGCATGTTAGGGAGTCTTAGGGAGTGTTGCAAAAGCACAAGGGAGCACTAGTTTCAAATGCATGGAAATGAATGAATTCGAGTGCGTGATAGTGAGTCTCCGTGAATTGTAGCTATGTTAGGAAGGGAGTAACAAGGTATGCTTGGTAGTTCCAGGTAATCCTATAGTGCCAAGGTGACATGAAAATATTTTCCAGGTATTAAGGTGTGGAATGTGTGCCAGGGAGTGTTTGGGAGTGCCATGGAAACACAAGGGAGAACTATTTCAAACTGAATAGAAATAAAGGTTGAATGAGAGTGTGTGATACAGAGTATTAGTGAGTTTCAGATGTGTTAAGGAGGGAGTGACAAGGTTATATGCTAGGCAGTGCCAAGGCATGCCAGAGTGTTAGGGCATGTGAGGGAGTGCTAGGGTGTTCTAGGAAGTGCCAAAGCATGAAAGGGAATGCAAACGATGATAACACATGCTACAAAGTACCAAGGGATTGTTATGTGCCAAGTGCTATGGCATGTCAAGATGTAAGCTATGTTGCTCAATATTTTTATGCTCATGGTTGGACATGACCCTTGACTTGGTCACTTGTAACTTCTTATGTGGGATAAGTTGAAATTGTACATGAGTAGACTAAGATGAGTTATATTCAATTCTTAGGTGAACAAGGCATAGTCTAGGTGTAGTAACTGTAACTTGGTCATGTTATTGTAGTCGAGGCAAGACTTGGTTAGGTTCCCAAGTCCCTAAACAATTAAGGGTAGTTGTGAGGGGATGGAAACTAAGGAGTGTTGGGGCATTCCAAGGAATGAAAATACATGCTAGCACATGTCAGAAATTGTCAATTCATGTCGAGGTGTTTCAGGGAGTGACAGGGAATCAAAAGGGAGGACTAGGTCAAAATGCATGTAAGTGGACAAATAAAAGTGTGTTCCAAGGATTGTCATGTCTCAAGGACAAAGTATGTTAGGAGAAGTTTAGAATATGACTTGTAGGAGTGGAACCTATGGGTACAATAGGGGGCTTGTCATATCAACTTTAGACAAAAGGAGACTTTGGGTTTGGCACAACATTTTTTTCCTATGACTTGTTTGGGTTCCCAAGTCATTAAAAAGGTAAGTCTATCTATGACTGCATGAAATCTAGGGATAGGGAAGGTGTGCGAGGGAATGCCACAAAGTACTAAGACATGCTACATAGCTTGAAGGAATGTTAAACATGCCAATACAAGCCAAATTCTGAGAGATGCCAAGATGTTGCAACTACCAAGGTATGGCATGAACGCTTGGTAGGGAGTGTTAGGGCCAAGTTCTATGGAAGCACAAGGGGCACTAGTTTCAAATGTACAGAGGTGAAGTTTCAATGAGTTCTAATTTTTCTAAGGAAGGAGTAACAAGGTATTATATGCAATACCAAGGCATGTTAGAGTGTTAGGGAAGCATACCAAGGTGCACCAAATAGTAAGGTGTGCCAATGCATGCTAAGGAGTGTTTGCAAGTTCCAAGGAATTGGCCAAGCTTTTGTAGTCAAGGCAAGACTTGGTTAGGTTTCCAACTATCAGAAAAAGTAAGATTAGTTGTGAGGGTGGGATAGCTAAGGAGTGTCATGGAATGCCACAGAATGAAAGGGCATGCTAATGCATGACATAAATGTGAATTCATGTTCAGGAGTGTTAGGGAGTGCCAAGGGAACACAATGGAAGAAATAGGTCAAAATTATTGGAAATAAATAAATAAGAGTGTGTGCCAAGGAGTGTTAGTGAATTCTTGCTGTCCCAAGGATCAAGTGTCTTAGGAGAAGTTTAGAATAGGATTTATAGGAGGGAATACTATGGTTATGAAATGGTATGGAAAAAGAAATTTTAGAGAGAGGGATACTTTGGGTTGGGTGTAACATTGTTTTTCTAATGAGTTGGTTATATTCCCGAGTTGCAAAAAGATTAAGGATGTCTATGAGGTCATGACAACTATGATGTGCCAAGGTGTTCAAGGGAATGTAAGGTTCCAGAGTGGTTGAAAAATGTAAGGATAATTGTGAGGGCATCAGTTCCAAGGTGTGATTCGAAATGCTAACATGTCTGAGATAGTGTGAAGGCATGTCAAAGATGCTAAGATGTGTCATGTGGTAAGGCATTCCAATATGTGCAAGAGTTTGACAATGCGTGACAATGAATGTTAACGAAACAAAAGGGAGAAAAAAGTTAAACTATAAGGAATTAACACATAATGGGGTTAATAAGTAATAAATTTATCTTGTCCATGAAAGACATGCTAGGCACACCAACAGTAGGTGCAAATAAGTGCCAAGTGCCAAATGTTAGTGAATTCTAAGTTCAAAATTTTCCTATGTTTCTTCTCATCTACTTTCCAAAACTTCGTCTCAAATAAATTCAATATTAAACCATTCTGAAGCATACCAAGTAATCTCAATGCATGCCAAACATGATAAGAGCTACCAAGCACCAACACGTGCCAAGTTCCAATGTGCATTAGAGAGTGTTATGCATGCTATGACTTTGTAGGTCATGTTGAAGAATGTAAAGTTGTGCTATAGAGTTCCAAAACATGTTCATGACTCTGAGGGAGTACCAGGACAACATAAGTGAGTATCATGTCCAAATTCATGAAAGTTAATGAATATGAGGGTGTGTGAAGGAGTGTCCGTAAGTACTTTTTATGATGTTAAGGAGGGAGTGACAAGGTATGATAATCACGGCTAAGGCATGCTAGAGAATATAAGGGCAACTCATGAAGTGATAGAGTTTGATAGATAGTTCTAAGGTGTGCTAAGATGTGCCAAATAGTGTTAAGGCCTGCCAACACATGTCAGGTGCCAAGGCATGCTAGGATGTGTAGGGTGCCAAGGTATGCCAATATGTGTTGATGAGTGTCAAGGCAAAAAATAGAAAAACTGAGACAAAATTCAAGGAAATGAACACATAAGATGATTAGGGAGTCAATACTTTATCTTATTCAAAAGGGGCATACTAAGCACACTAATAATAGGTTCCAATACATGCCAAGTGCTAATGTATATCAATGCATGCTAAGGTGTTCCAAGGCATGCTAGGGACTATAGGGCATGTCAGCACATGCTACAAGAGTGTTATGATATGCTAGAGCATGTCTTAAAATATTGCTTGACTCTAAGTAGTATGGCCTTAGACACATAATGGAAAATTTCCACAACAGTGGTCTCAAATTGTTATGTTTTCACAAAAAGTATAAAAACAAGAACATATCATCATCAAAAACACATTGGAATCATCAATGGTGATGAATAGTTTTTGACCATCACCAAAAGTAATAAAAAGAGCATCAATGAGTTTCAATAAAAAAAAGTCGTTAAAAGTGTCATTGAATATCACTTTCATGAAAAACCTTCAAGGACAATCAATATACATCACTTTTTTCAGGACTGTTAAAATATGTGACATTGGTGATGCATCTTAAAGTTTTGTCACATGCATGAGCCTTACCAATGACATTTTTTTGCTATATTCAAACTTTTAATTGAAGGGAGGAGGAGAAAATAACACTCTACTACTGGCTTGGATTAATAGCATATGTCTAACTGAACCTATCAGAGAGAAATGTTTGGTGTAATTATTTTCTAACCACTCATAGAGATGCCTTAGGTGAAATTATTGTTTCATGTGATATCCCTCATATAGATGCCTTATGTGCAATTATTTTTTCCAAATTTTCTCTAAGAGACCTCCAAAAATATTACTTTCAAATTGCCATTAAAAAGTTAGTGTGCAACATTATGATTACAAGGAATCTCGTTCATAGGTAAGTATTCAATGTCTTAACTTTAAATAATGTTTGAAACAATTATCTATATAATATTAATATAAAGAAAATTAGTATTAATGTAAAACATTTAATTAAATATTTACCTAATCAGATTTATAATTTAATCTTATTGTATTTGTTTCTAAATATTCAGTAAGTCATCACCAAAAATATTGTTATCAAATTTCAATTAGAAATTTTATTGTATAAGCGTGGAGCATTATTATTGCAAGGAAGAAAGGTTCAACATTTTATTACTCGAGAATGGTCTTAACTACATGCCAATGTTAATGAATGGAGTCTAACTCATGGTAATTATTTAAGGAAGATATGGCCCCTGGAATAACTCACTAGTAGTGTATAAGGTACGAGATGCCTCTATGTATTTCGTAATTAACTTTTTTCTTGTTTAATTAGATCCAAGGAAGAAGAGATATTAACCAAGGAGAAGCAATTTTAATAATAATTATTATTTTAGATCAATTATTTTAGAAAAGTAATTGTAACATTTAGAATCATATTAATGATAGATTTAAATTTATTATATTATAGTAATAGGGGTGGTTAACTTAGTGCATTCATTTTATTTATTTGATGTTTTAATACATTTTAGTGATGTTTTTACACTTGTCATAAATCTTGAGCAAATAAATTTTCACTTTATCTAATTATTATTTATATAATATCATTTTCATGAGAGTGACAACAATATGGTTTAGGTTTCTAGATGTGAGTGTAATAAGTATATTATTCCAACTTAAACCATAGGTTTACTGTTTTGAATAGAAGAACAAAATGAAATATAAGGATGCATATATAATTGAGAATATATTCCCAGTTTCACAAAAATTTGTAGAGCATAAGTATAATGAAATAGGCGATGCAATCATTAATCTTAAAAGTATGTGGCATGGAGCTATGAAAAACACATAAACCTCTAAAAAATATTGGTTTAGATGTTCGGGTATTTACTTAATCAGTAGATAATCCAACTAATCATTTTCTTTAAAATAAACTCAAATATATATGAGCATACTTTGTTTTGAAAATAGGTTCCTTTCCAAACCAAATAATATTGGACCATTACTACGTTTAGAAAAATAATAGTATGTGAAACTTAAGTAATTTATTATGATATATGAGCATGCACCATCCCCAAAAAGCTTGGAACATAGTATGGAAATAATATTTTAGGAACAATTGAGACACGACATGTAAATTATTATGATTTTAGTTTTACTTTTCACTAAGGTGTCTCCTTTATTGGAATATCGATTGGTAGCAAAAAATGTATGCAAAAAATTGAGGAGCGATATTTTTCTATTATTATATTGTCTTGTGTTACTATTATTTATATTATATTTTTTTTCTGGACGAAGGCGGGCGAATATGATACTCTACTATTGGCTAGGATGAACAATATCTTCCAAACCCAAACTCATAGAAAAATATGTTCGATGTAATTAATTCCTAACCCTTCACAGAGATACCTCAGGTGTAGCTACTATTTCATGCCCAACCTTTCATAGATATTCCCTAGGTGTAATTATTGTTTCCAAATTTTCATTACATGACCACTAAAAATATTACTTTCAAATTTCCATTAAAAATTTAGTATTCAAAATTATGATTTTCAGAGAATAATGTTCAGAGCTACATGCAAGATCTAACTTGAGTTGAAAGCTTCACATTTTGGAGGGAAGTATTCAATGTGTTAAAATTAAATAACATTTGAAATGTTTAGCCATATAATACAAACATAAAACTAACTAATATTAATATAAAGTATATCATTAATCAATTATCTAATTTACTTTATAGTTTATTACTATTGTATTTTTTTCCTAATATTCATTAAGCTGCAACAAATAATATTGTTCTCAATATTTTACAACAATTGTGTATTATAGGTATAGAGCCTTATCACTGTGAAGTCGAAAGGTTCAACTTTATATTACTCAAGGATGGTCTTAACTACATGCTAATGTTAACAATTTTCAGGGAAAACTCCACCACGTGGAATGACCCGTTATTCGTCTATAAGGTGTCGTATCCCTCTGGGTTTTCAATCATTATCTTGTTTTCTTTTTCATTGCGTCTTAGGAAGATGATATATTAGCCACTAAGAATTAATTTTAATAATAATTATTATTGTATATCAACTATTTTAGAATAATAATTGTAATGTTTAAAATTATATTAATGATAATTTATAGTAATAGAGGTAGTTAAATTAGTACATTAATTTATATTAATTGATATTTTAATACATTTTAGTGATGTTTTTAGACTGTCAAAAATCTTAAGTGAATAAATTTCAATTCTATCTAATTATCATTTAGATAATAACAATTGTCTAGTAGTGAAATTAGTATGGTTTAGCTTTTTATATAGGACTGTAACTAGTATATTATTCCACATTAAACCATAGATTTAATTTTTGAATAAGAAGAAAAAATTGAAATATAGGGATGCATATATAATTGCTCATACATTGAAATTGTTACCAACTATTTATATGCTATAAATGTTACACTAATTTTAGATTATTTCCATATTGAGTAGATAGTCTAAATCATCATTTCCTTAAAGAGAAAATCCATATATGAATGAGCATACCTTATTTTGAAAATAAATGGCATGCCATACCAAAAATTATTTGGGCATTTCTACATTTAGGAAAGTAATAATATGTTAAAGGTAAATAGCTTATTATAATATATGAGCATGTATCATCATCGAGAGGGTTTGAAGAAATTATGGAAATTAGTTTTGTTATAGTTCGACTTTATCATTAAGCTTTCACCTTTATCATAATATTCATTGGTATCAAAAAATGCATGCTAAAAATATTTGAGTGAGGATTTTCCAAACACTCTCTTGTAACTATTATTTATATTATATTTTTTCCTCAACGTATATCATTATGGGACCCCATATTAAAATCAACACCATGTTGTGCGACTTTATAATGAATGTGCTTTGGTCACTATGAATGCATCAACCATAGAATTGATCACCAACATTACAGAGAAAATAATAATGTAATAAAAAATTTAAATCATCCATGAAACAATATAAAAGTAAGGAATGGAGAGCGATTTATTTTCATTTGATTACCAATTGAATTGATATAAATAAAAAATGGACATGACACTCTGTAAATGAGTCAACATTGCAAAGGAAGTAATACAAAATTGTGATGTACAAACTTAAAAGCCCGAAATCTATTGCCAATACTAGACAAGAGAATACTTGAAGTTGTTTGACACAATTAGACTTGTTTTAGAAATAAGCAGAAAATTATATCATGACATATTGACTAGCAGAAGAAAACAAGCCATACAACTTATTATGTAGCTCATTTACCTTGATTTAGCGTAAATGCAAATAAAACTAATATTGAATCTTTAGCATAATGTAATTATATATTTATTCAAATAGATACATCAAATATCTATGTCAAAACATTAGCAACTCATAACGAAAGTGAAATAGAATTAGTAAGTGGAATACATTGCATGATTTTCAATTATATTTCATGGGTTGGTCAAACATAATGTTTTATAGGATCGTGCAAGAACAAACCACACTATTACAATTGATGGTATGATATACAAGTCTTAAAAGATGTAGTTAAGGAAAGGTCAGTGGATTCAAACAACCTACATCAATGCACATTTACAAATGGTCAGATCCACAATTTTTTAGACCATATATATTGACTGAATTCAAAATATGATTAAGGAATTGTGTAAGTACGTAAAGTTTACAAATGAACTTATGAAATAGTTCAAGATATGTATATTAAAATCCTTATATAAATTTATATGAAGTAAAAAATATTTAGAAAATAGAGTTAGAGGTTCTTCATCCCTTCTCCATGATCACATTATCAAGAAAAATTATGTTGAGATTCTCAAATATTTGAAAGAAAGGGGAAAATGAAAAATATGGGTATGCCTTGTATGAATACCTCATGAAACCTATTTCAGTATTAATAGAAAAAAGTTTTTATATGTGGATAGACTTACTTTAATTCTTTCCTACCATGGATGTCATACCATTAATAATGAGACATCTAGAATAACAAAAAGAAACCCATAATGACCCTAAACTCCTGACATGAAGTGTAAAAGGAGTTGAACAAATAATGCACATTTGAAAGTCCCAAAGATAGTTCGACCCTTAACTTAAATTGGGTATGTATAGACTAAATGATGTAAATCAAATATACATGTCCAACATTTTGTAACTCACCAATAATGTAAAATAGAGTGCAAATGATTCACGTATTATTCACAACTTGATAAAATATATGTTTTCATAGGATCATATAATCTTGAGTCGTGCTATTAGAAAAGATAATGTGAGATCCAAGTATGAAAATATGCGACTAATGAAGAATACTTGTATTGAAGCAATGTAGACCAATGAAAATTTGGATAAGATTCAATGTATAGAATTATATATAGATTCGTCTTGAAGAAATAATACTTAAAGAAAAACTTGAAAGCTAAACATGGTCATTCTCCAATTTCCTAGATCTTTTGTTTGTATCAAAACATAATCCTTTTTAACATTAATAACATGGTTGTACTGAAATATTAAAAATACTAATTATCGCTAAGATGAAGTTATTTGACATGAGTAAGTTTACGAACAATAAGGAATTGGTGAATTTGAGCATTATAATATTTAGGAAAATGTGTGGGTTAAATGAATATAGGTTAAAATATAACAATGCCATATAATAAAAGTTAGACAACTTTTCCTCAAGGATACTTTCAAGGTCTATGAATATCTCTCACACTAAATATGAGTAATGCTTCCTAAAACTATTTTTGAATTATATAGAACAAATTCCAATCATGTCATAAATTCACATGGATGCTCTCTTTTAGATTTAGGTTACTCTATCTTCAATTTATATCACACATGTCCATAATCACGATTAGTATATAAATTTTCATATTGAGGAACCCCTTACAATTATCTTTGGTCTTGCAAAACCGAAAACTAAATTGAACACTTACAAAATACGCCTTCTTTCTTGAAAACGTGCGGTCAATTTAATCTTATAAAAAATACACCTTAAATCATATTCTCCACAAAAAATGAGAGCATCTCCATGATATTTTATGAAACACTCATGATTATTTATAGCACATAATGCAACACACAAAAAAGAAAGGGAATTATCCTTTTGATCATTTCTATTTTAATATCACAAAATGAAACATGTGAATTGGTAGAAAACAATTGTTGTTTATTTATTAAAGAACTAAAATCTATGCAACTTACCAATACCAAGATTCTCATATTGTAGTGAGGTTCTACAAAGAAAAAAGAAAATAGGTTTATCGTAATACTTTGAACCATTATTTGAAAACAAGATATCACATACTAGTACTTTTGTTTATGATAATGGATTTAGTAACACTTCTATTACTAAAATCTTTCTTCCATATAATGCCAAAAAATTACTAAAATGATGATTTATAGTGATAACCCTTACTATTGAAAAGGAAATCCATAGAAACAAGGCTTTCTCTCCCTATATAAGGACTAAATATCCAATTGGCCTTCATTTTTAGAGTCCCAAGTTTTTACTAAGGGATTTGTCCAACTATCTCGAAAAAGGTTGTTTTCTAAGCTAATTTTTTTGCATTTTATAGAACCAAGGCTTTATGGAAATGATTTATCACATGGTGAACAAGAGTTGAATCTATAAAATAATATAAATAAATAATATTATAATTAAATATTATATAATATATTATAAATACATAAATATATCAATTTATATATATATATATTTGCATTTTCATGATGTTAAATATATCTCACAATTTTAAAACTTTACAAGTTAAAAAAATAAAAAAAAATGTACACTCAAACACTATTATATTAGGAGTTGACTATATACTTACTAAATTTTGCATGTTACATGTAGATGTACTTAATACTATATGATTTTGAGCAAAATATAAACATATATATAATTGTATATAAATTCATTTTTAATAAATAAATAAATAATAATATATAATAAAATTTGTAAGATATAGTATTGTACTAAATATTGAAAAAAATAAACACTAAATAAAATGAGAAAATACAATTAAATTTAAAAATAATTAAAGAAATTCAGAGTTAATAGATATTACATCATATTTGTTCTAAAAAAAATCAATAAAAATAATTAAATACATACAAATAAAATTAGTTATTTGTAACTTATTTGTATAAATAAAACAAAATAATATAAAATAATATAATTAAATTTAAAAACAAATATGAATAAATTAGTAACATAAATTAGTGATAAATTGTATGTTTTTTTTTAAACCAAAGATTAAAATATCATAAAAAATTAGTGATAAATCATGTTTCTTTTTTAAAACAAAGATTAAAAGATCTCTAAATTGAAAACAAATTGAGAAAGAGAATAAAACTCATTAAATTCAAAACAAATTTAGAAAAATGTGAAGATCTATAACTGACAAATTGACACATTTAGAAAAGCAATATAACATTTAACTGACTGGTAAAAAAATCATGGATAAAGCGAACCGTTGCAATACTATCCAGTTGGCAGAAAAGCATGCAAGAAGTTAGTGGTTGCTATCTGGTTTTAGATGCGAGTAATTTAATCCTATATTCGTTGAAAGGACGCGGAAGAATACATATATCAACTCTTATATCTCTTCTTTACATTATTTATAACGTTAACTCTTCCTCGACTTCCAGTGGAGCAGATCATAGGCAACCAGATCAATCCCTTCCGGTGGAGAAGTTCAATGGTTAATGAGCACTTCTCTTTTTGCCCTTTGATTTTCTGAGAAGCCCTTAATTTCTTCGGAAATAGTTCAGCAATTTTAATCTCTTCATGATCGGAGGCAAAGGGTAAAGGCAATCAAATCGTCCAGCGGAGAAGTTCAATGATTGATGATCACTTCTCTTTTTTCCCTTTCATTTTCTTAAAAACCCTTGATTTCTTTGGAAATAGTTTAGCAAGTTTAACCTCTTCCTCCATCTATGTTTTGTTGGGCATATTACTGTAGCTAGCCTCGGCTTCCGGTGGAGAAGATCAAAGGTAACCAGATCTTCCGGCGGAAAAGTTCAATGGTTAATGATTACTTGTCTTTTTTCCCTTTGATTTTCTGAGAAACCCTTGATTTCTTTTAGTCTATAACCTTTCCATTGCAAATATTTACAGAATGGAAGAAGTAGGGAAATGCTCGTGGCTATGGATCTAGCTTCTCTTTCAACAGGTTATGCTGGATGCGACTAGTTTTCCTCAGCTCCATGTATCTATCTGCTGGTTTGAATTAATTTATTTTTGGATTGATAATGGATTTACTATGGCTTTCTAGTCATTTAATTCATCTATCGTGTAAATTAATACTCTGTATTAGTTTTATTGTGAGCTTAACCCATCTGCCTCTCTTTAGGAATTAATCTGGGCATATTATTTTTTTATTTAATTAATATTTCTTTAATTTGTGGAGGTTTAATGTGCCTCTATTTCAATGAATTCAAAAGAGCTTACGAAATTTATGGATCTGATTTAAATCTAGAACCATCTGTATTATCGAGTTACTGATCTGCATATGCTTGTAATTTAACTGGCTCTCTTTCATACAATTTCGAATGAATCAGTATCATGATTGCCTGAGCTTGGCTTGTGCCAGCAACGCCATCCTCGGCTTCTTGATGGCAATGTCGCCGAATTTCTGGGTTTATTTGATAATCCGTACTTGGATAGCATGCAGTGGCATAGGTTTATCGTCATTTGTTTTGGCGACGGAGCCCGTGGGTCCCTCCCGAAGAGGTCCAGTAGGCATGTCGCCATAGGGTAGCTCTCATCTCCACTCCCTCCGCCTTGTATTGCCTCTTCGTTCTGACGGCAATTTCGCCTAATTCCTCGGTGTATTGAAGAAAGCACATGTGTAGCTTATATTCCTTTGGCCACCCCCGCTTCAGTAAGCATGTCGGTAACTTATACATCCCCGCTTCACGCCACCCCTGCTCCAGTGGGCATGTCGGCCTTCGACTCCTATTCCTTCGGCATAGGGTTGCTCTCTTCTCCATTCCCTCCGCCTTGTATTGCCTCTTCGTTCCAAAGAGAGCGTCTCACGTGTATCCAAGATGAGAATAGCCCTCCTTTCGAACTTGTCGACCATAATTGCTTTCAGAGAATATGCAGGAAACTCTCCAATTCCATTAAGGAAAACGCTCAGATATAAATTGCAAGCCAGCCATATCTATCCCATCGCGAAAGCCAGCTAGTCCTGAGCGTAAAGGGTGCCTTGAAAACGTCCACAAGGCTTCTGATGAATCGCCAGCATCATTGGCATCTTTTAGGTCCCCGTCCAAGACCAACGAAACTCCAGCTGGTATTGACTTCCGGTTCTTGGACGATAACACTACTGGACCTCTTCTGGAGGGACCCATGGGCTCTGTTTCCAAAACAAAGGACGATAGACAGAGTATCAAATAAACCAAGAAATTA
>APFE030202272.1:30230-46179 GCA_000404065.3 Pinus taeda
TGTACTTTATGTAGATGATTTGATTTTGATGGGAGATGAGCTGTTGATACTTTCATGCAAGGAGGATCTTGCTAGAGAGTTTGAGATGAAGGACTTGGGCCTCCTTCATTATTTCCTAGGATTGGAAATTTGGCAACACAGTGATGAACTATTTGTTTCTTAGGTTAAGTATGCCCGGGAGATACTGGAGAAGTTCAACATGCATGGCTGCAATCCTGTTGATACTCCTCTTCCTGGAGGTTGGAGGAAGGAGGATGCTACTTCAGCAGAGGTAGTGGATGCCACTATCTATCGACAGTTGGTGGGGTCACTTATGTATCTGGTCAATACATGACCCGATATATGCTATGCTGTTAACCAGCTTTCATAAGCTATGGTTAAGCCAACCAAGCTCTTCTGGAAGGTAGGCAAGCATGTATTGCGTTATCTCAGAGGCACATCGGGATATGGATTGTGGTACAGACAGGGGGATGAGGCAAAGCTATGTGGCTTCACGGATGCAGATTGGGCAGGGAGCCCAACAGACAGAAAGAGCACATCTGGAGGGATCTTTAGTATCGGGTCGACAATAGTTTCTTGGTACAGCAGGAAGTAGAGATCTGTGGCACTCAGTTCAGCAGAGGCCGAGTATATGGTAGCAAGTTTGGCTGCATGCGAGGCTATATGGATGAGGAAGATCTTGGTTGGGTTGTTCAGGTCACACTTGGAGCCTACTGTGATTTATTGTGATAATCAGAGTTGCATTAAACTCTTGGCTAATCCAGTATTTCATGATAGATCCAAGCACATTGACATCAAGTACCATCATATCAGAGATTGTGTGCAGTGGAGAATCATGTTACTTTTATACATTCCCACGGAGGATCAGGATGCTGATATCTTGACGAAGGTGCTCAGCAAGAGCAAATTCGAATACCACAGAGGTAGGATAGCGGTTGTAGATAATCCATATCTTGTTGAGAGGGAGTGTTGAAAATGCAACAAGATGATGGAGCTTAGTGAAAAGAAGTCGCCTTGACTAAGTGGGCCCGCAGGCTATTTTTGGCGCAAAGCCTATTTTTAGACTATGTCTATTTTTAGACATATGGATCATGGTCTATGAGTTGCAGGATGCTATTTATGGATGATTGGTCATGTTGGTAAAAATAGAATGGACTTCTATTTTTAGATATATGGGCAGAGTCTATTTTTAGACTGCCAGTCTAAAAATAGAACAGTCGAATACTATTAGCTCTTAATAATATTTGGACTATAAACATTATCTTATCCTCTTGCAGCACTTCAGTTCGAGCTACGAATGTGGCACATGCAACTGCAAGAAGGAAATACGTTTTTCTTATGGGTTAGTTGAGCTATTACATGAAGGACTTCAGTTAGAACTCAAGTGATTGAGTTTGGTGGAGTTGATTGAGGAGTTGATGGAGTTGTGTTCAGTTTGACTTAGTTGAACTAGTTGTTTTAGTCTAACTAACAAATACACTAGTGATGAGTGGTGTGAATTAATTATTAATTAATTCACTAATTATTAACTCATGAATCAACTGAGGAATACATCAATTAACTCAGTGCATGGACAGTTCAGTGTAGACAATTGTTAGAGGTGAGTGAAAGGGCAAGACAACTGTCAGTTGTGACTATAGTTGTGCATGAGATTTGCACAATCAATGGATTGAGTATTGCCAATGACGATTTCGTGGTATAGGAAAAGGGAATACGAGTTTGGAACAACCATTCTCATCCATTCTCATGCAGGATTGCGCAGTGGAGGCAAGCAAGCAACGGAGGAGATTTGAACCTGTGATTGATTCAGATCTGAGCTAGTTTGTGTGTAACAGGTGGAGATAGTACTGAGTACTTGAGAGGAGTATTGTACTATGTATTGTTACATGTTCTCAATTAATATAATATACAGATAGTTGGGGGTTTTCAGCTGTATGCTTTCCCCGGGTACATACTGTGTTGATATGTGCGATTAATGTTTCAATGTGCGCATGTGAATGTTTCTGGATTCCGCAAATAGTGTATAATCAGGATAATCTCTATGAATAAGTGTCATATTATTCAAAATTTCTACACTACCATCATTTATTTGATCACTATGAAGCAATACAATAAGATCATTTCTCAGACCAGGATTGTTTTTTTCCTTATGATTCACCCTCAAGGAAAGAAGAAGATTGTGGCGACAACCTCCAGAGAGGGCTCCTTCGCATGACAACATTAGCTGGAAAAGGTTACGCAGGAGTACAAGGACATCTTCACCTTACCCAGAGGGGTACCTCTACGCTGTCAGGTCAAGCACTCCATCGATATGACCCCAGGTGCGCCACTACACAATGGATCGATCTATCAATGGTCTGTTCTAGAGAATGATGGAATCAAGAGGTAGATTCAAGAGTTGTTACAGAAAGGGCACATCAAGCCAAGTTCATCACCCTATGGGAACCTGATCGTGTTGGTACAACAAAAGGGCAAGACCTAGAGAATTTTCCTTAACTATCAAGCGTTGAGCAAGATCATTGTAGGGAACAAGTATCCAATCCTACAGATTGCTGAAATTTTGGACCAACTTAAGGGGGCCAAATATTTTAGTAAGATTGACTTGAACTCCATTTATCACCAGGTACCAATTGAACCCTCCAATGTGCTGAAGAATTCCTTCAAATCCAAGGAGGGCCTTTTCGAATGGATGGTCATGCCTTTCAGGTTGACGAATTCCACCGAAAACTTCATGAGGCTGATGGACGACATCTTGAGACCCTTCACCAACTCATTCGTGATGGTGTATTTAGATGACATTCTGATCTTCAGCCAGATTTTGGAAGAGCACCTCCATCATATTCAACATGTCCTCCAAACCCTGCGGAAACACAAGTTCTGTGCCAATTTAGAGGAATGCACTTTTGGTTTGACACAAGTTCAATATATGGGGTACATCATTGATGAGTGGGGTGTGCATGTGGACCCAACCAATATACAAGTCATTCGAGATTAGTAAACCCCAACCACTCTAGCAAAGCTTCACAGATTTCTAGGCCTTGCCAACTTCTACCACATGTTTGTGTTGGGGTTCTCTTAGATCACTTGGCCCTTAAGTCAAGTCACCAAGGGACGAGTGAAAGAAAAGCTATTTTGGTCTGAATCCCAACAAAAGGAATTTGTTGAGTTGAAGCACTGCCTATGCTATGCAACAATGCTCACATTACCAGACCTGCAAAAACCATTTGAGTTTGAAATAGATGCCTCCAGCTATGCTATTGGTGCATTTCTTACTCAGCAGGGGCATCCAATGGCATATCATAGTGAGACACTTTTAGATAGTCTAAAATTATCCCACCTATGAAAAAGAGATGTATTCCATTGTGCAGGACTACAAACAATGGAAGCATTACATTTTGGGGAAGGAAACAATAATCCACACAAACCATCGACCCCTGCAGTTCATACAAACACAAGGGAAGTTGCAGAACAATCGTCATAAGAAATGGTCCACATACCAACAATAGTTCCATTTGAACATTAAGTATAAGAAGGGCAACACCAACAATGTTGCAAATTGTCTTAGTCAACCATCGGCCATGGCGCTGACCACTGTGCTCAACTCTTATCACCATGACACTACGGGGTGGCCACATCTTTACAAGAGAGATCTAGATTTCGAAAACACATACCAGATGCTCCTGGAAGGCAAGAAAGTTTCAAATTTTAACCTCCAGGATGCACATTTATGCCACCTGGGACACCTCTATGTTCCTTCAAGTGAGCGTGCCAAGATGATTTGGGAGGCATACTACATTAAGGTCGTTGGACATTTCAGGGTAGAGAAAATAGTGGAAGTTCTACAAAAGTATTTTTATTGGGTGAAACTTTGAGAGGATTTTTGAAAGTACATAAGATCTTGCACTGCCTGTGCCATTTCGAAATTGACCATCAAGAAGCATGGCTTGTATATTCCTCTGCCTACTCCCAGTCGACCATGGGAATCCATATCCATGGATTACATATTAAGCCTTCCTTCTACTAAGCATGTAAATGACTGTGTTTTCATGGTTGTCGACAGATTCTCTAAGATGACCATTACGGTGGCCTGCAAGAAGAGTATCACAACAGAAGCCACTGTTAAGCTCTTCTTTGAACAGTTGTAGGTACACTTTGGGATTCCATAGTCCATTACCTAAAATAAGGACAATAGGCTCCTAAGTAAATTTTGGTCAAGTATCAGGTTGATGTTAGATACCAACCTCACTAAATCCATGACTTTCCACTCCCAAATTGATGGCGAAACATAGGTTGTCAACAAGATGATTGTACACATTTTGGAATTTACAACTAGAAGCATCCATGCACATGGGGTGAAAGCCTTCCCTATTTCTAGCATGGCTACAATAGAGCTCTCCATAGCTCAACTGACCACAACCTTATTCAAGTGGGATTGGGATTCCAGCCACTATGTCCCATTGATGTGGCCATACCATTTGCATCTACTCTGACAGATTCGTGTCATGTCTAGTTTGTAGTTGAAAGGGCTAATGACATCATTGACCGCATTCATCACATCTTCTAGTAGGTCCATTACATATCAAATAGAGCCAATGCAATGTACAAGCAACATCATGATCAACATCGTGTGCCACATAGGTTCCCAGTAAGCGAAAATGTTTTGTTACATTTACAGAAGGAGCACCTTTCTAGATCCCACCGAAAGCTTCGCCCACTCCAATATGGGTGTTACACTATCACTAAGGCTATAGGGGACAATTATTTCAAGCTCAAAATTACACCATTCCTTGTCCTGCACCCAGTGTTCAATGTGGACTGCCTTCGATGATATTTTCCACCATTACTGGACACATCAGACATTGCAAAACAACTTACACCAACAGAGTTAAACCCAGATTGCATGAAACACACCACGAATGATTGGATCATGGATAAATAGATCAAGAATACTCTCCAAAAAAATATCCAAGTGTATCGGGTTGTCAAAGCTGGCTAACTGCTGCACCAAGGCAAGTGGCTCACTAGGGACCAAGTTCAACAAAAGTTCCCCCTCTCATGGAGGCACTCAACGCAATGGGGACCATTTCTTCCAAAGGGGGGATAACTGGTCTAGGTGGCTATTGGTGGTCGCCCAACTATTCCACTTAGAACCCCACCATTGTTTCTTTTAGTTTTTCAGTTTCCTTAATTGCACGAAAATTTACTATTTTTGGCAGTTTTTCGGGTCTTGAACTTTCAGAGCCGTTTTGAGGGCATAAATGATGTTTTTCTAAAAAATGGTTAAACATTAGTATTTTATTGATGTTTTTATTAGAAACTTTTATTCGTTGGATAAATCTTTCTAACGAGCTATTGTGCTCGTAAAATGAAGATTGTATGCCAAAGTTATGACCCTGGGAAGTTGATGTACCAGTTTACCCAAATGGGGCCCATAGTTTTTGCGCTTAGTCTCCTATAGTTAGGTTTTTGGATGTTTATATTTTTTCATTGTTTCTCAATAATAAATAGGTCTTTGAGCCTCATTGAAACACAATTCAGAGGCATTTAGCTGCCACATCTCTTCTCAGAGATAAGCTACCATCGCTTGAGCTAGTTTATTTCTATTTCTCTATATAAGCATATTTTAGTTCTTTGAAATTAATGTAATGGAGTTTATTTCTGTTGAATCTCTATGTATATTTGTATTTATGTATTTTGTTGCGTTTCTACATAAGTCTAGATTAGTGGTATCAAAGTAGTCTGCGTTTTCTTTGTTTTTCTTTGCATGTCCCCAACGAGGTCAGGGTATAAGGAGTTAGGGCTCGGGCTATTTGAAACTTTTGCAAGACCACCTCTCAAAACCCGACAAGCTTCCATGGCGGAAGAAAAGAAAGATGAGGGGGCAAGAGTTCCTTTTAAAATATTACTCGAGGAATCCCTTGAGCGACAGAATAACGTGACGATGGATAACTTTGCCCAGATCCTTCGACAACTACCCAAGGGTGACACATCTTCATCTAGCAACCACTCTGGATGTGCCACTCCTTTTAAGGTACAAGTTAATTTTGATATTCCCATATTTAAGGGCCAGATAGATGAAGACGTATTAGATAGATGGTTAAATTTGTTGGAAGGATATTTTTCAGTTCATGACTTTTCTAATTGGGGAAAAATACTTTTTCACTTCTCAAATCCGCCCCACACATTACGGATTTGTGGGAAACCTATTTTGAACGAAATGACGAGAGGGAATCTTCACTATTTTCAGCTGCACCCACTTGGAATTATTTTTGAGACGCCATAAAGGAATAATATTACCTTGTTGGGACCTATGAAGATAAATACATAAAGTGGACCGTGCTACAGCAGGGAACATACCAAGATGTGCTAAAGTTCATAAATGTTTTCCACACCCTTCACACAAAGTTGGGTATCAAGGATTCTAAGTGTAATTTGGTACTCAAGTACTGCTATTGTCTACACAAGTACATCAAGGATGGATGGAGTTCCTTGACATCTCCTAACTTGGCATTGCCTATCGATACGTTGTCAAGATCGAGTAGATAATTTAAACAAAAGAAGGGAGACATTGGATCTGGGAATTTGAAGCAAGGGAAAGGCACCCCAAAGCCACAGAAAAAAGGAGAAAGAAAAGGTAGGGTGACATAGGACAACCCAGCCACAGGTGAAGAGAAAAACCACGAAGAAATAGAAGGACACAAGAAAATGGTGAGAGTTCCATAAGAGCCCCACTCACAACATAAGTGAGTGTCTAGCCAAACAGTCACAGGTGGTTGAGATGAAGGCTTCAGAATCTTATGCATGTTTTGTCTCCAAGTTAGAAACCAACAAGGGCAATGAAAAAGGAAAGAATATTATCAATGCGAAGCCTAGTTCCACCGTTGCCACCACCAAGATCTAGAAGGATGATCTCGAAGATCCAGAGGAGGGGGAGCGACTATTCCACTCACAGATGTTGGTGAAGGGTTCTCCACTGTAGTTCATTTTCGACAATGGAAGCCAAAAGAACCTAATTTCAGTAGACTTGTGAAGCAGTTGGGGCTATGACCACACCACACCCACAACTGTACACCATCAAGTGGCTTCACAAGAGGAGATATCTCTGAGTCAACCAATAGTGCCACCTTCCCTACAACGTCAATACCTTCATAGATAAAGTACTATGTGGCTTTGCTCCTCTTGAAATTTGTGATGTACTATTAGGCCAACTGTACTTATGGAAGTATCACGTTGTGTATGAGTCTAGGCCTCACATTGTTATTAATACTTTAGGTGATACATTGTACAAGATACCATAAATAACACCTTCTACTACCATTTATTTGATAACTGTGAAGGAATGTAATAAGATCATTTCCTAGACTGAGAAATTTGTTTCCTTCATGAATCGCCCTCGGGGAAAGAAGAATATTTTGGCCACAACCTCCAAAGAGGGCTCCTCCACATGACAACAACAAATGGACAAGGTTGTGGAGGAGTACAGGGACATATTCACCTCACCCACAGGGGTACCTCTACACTGTGAGGTCAAGAACTCCATCGATATGACCCTGGGTGTGCTGCTACCCAACAGACCGATCTATCAACGCTCTGTTATGAGGAATGATGAAATCAAGAGGTAGTTTCAGGAGTTGCTACAGATAGGTAACATCAAGCCAAGTTCATCACCTTGTGGGAGCTTGATCATGTTGGTGCAAAAGAAGGACAAGACTCAGGGACTCTGTATTGACTATCGGGTGTTGAACAAGATCACTGTCTAGAATAGGTATCCAATCCCACAGATTGATGACCTTCTAGACCAACTTAAGGGGGCCAAATATTTCAGTAATATTGACTTGAATTCTGGTTATCACCAAGTTCCAATCGAAGCTTCTGATGTGTGGAAATCCACCTTCAAATCTAACGAGGGCCTTTTTGAATGGATGGTTATGCCTTTTGAGTTGATGAATGCCCCCAAAACCTTCATGAGGGTGATGGATGACATCTTATGACCCTTCACCAACTCATTCATGGTGTTTTTTTTGGATGACATTATGATCTTCATCCAGAGTTGGGAAGAGCACCTCCACCATATTCGATAGGTCCTCTAAACCCTGCGGCAACATAAGTTGTGTGCCAATTTGGAGAAATTAACTTTTGGTATGACCCATGTTCAACATTTGGCGTACATTATTACCGAGAGGTGGGCACATGTGGACCCAACCAAGATACAAGTCATTCAATATTTTCCAGCCGCAACCACTCTAACTAAGCTCCACGTATTTCTAGGTCTTTCCAAATTCTACTGTAGGTTTGTGTTGGGGTTCTCTCATATCACTTGGCCCTTGAGTCAAGTAACCAAGGGAGGAGTAAAAGAAATTTTATTTTGGTCCAAATCCCAATAGAAAGAATTTTTTGAATTGAAGCATCTCCTATGATTTGCACCAGTGCTAACATTACCAGACCAGTAACAACCATTTGAGATCGAAACAGATGCCTCTGACTATGATATTGGTGGAGTTCTTACTCAGCATGGACATCCATTGGCATATCACAGTGAGACACAATCATACATAGTTCAAAAGTATCCCACCTATGAGAAAGAGATGTATTCCATTGTGTCGGCCTACCGATAATGGAAGAATTACGTTTTGGGGAAGGAAATGGTCATCCAAACAAAACACAAACCCTTGTAGTTCATACAAGAACAAGGGAATTTGCAGAACGATCACCATCGGAAATCGTCCACATATCTAAAACATTTCCATTTGAACATTAAGTAAAAGAAGGGAAACACCAACAATGTTGCAGACTGCCTCAGCTGACTGTTGGTCATGGCATTGACCACTGTGCTCGAGTCTTGTGGGCACGAGATTGCAAGGTGGCCACCTCTTTACAAGAGTGATTTGGAATTTAGAAACACATACTAGACACTCCTAGAAGGCAAGAAAGATCCAATTTCTCACCTCTAGGATGCACTTTTATGCCACCTGGGACACCTTTGTGTTCCTTCAAGCGAGCTTACCAAGATGATTTGGGAGGCGCACTATAGTCGGGTCGCTAGACATTTTGGGTTAGAGAAAATAGTGGCAATGTTGCAAAAGTATTTTTATTGGCTGAACCTTCGACAAGATGTTGGGGTGTACAACAGATCCCGCACTACCTACGCCATTGCTAAACTGACCATTAAGAAGCAAGGCCTATATACTCTTCTGGCTACTCCTAGTCGATTTTGGGAATCCATATCCATGGATTGCATGTCGGGCCTTCCTTCTACTAAGGATGGCAACGACTATGTTTTCGTGGTTGTCAACAGATTCTCTAAGATGGCCATTTTAGTGAGCTGCAAGAAGAGTATCACAGCAGAAGCCACTGCTAAGATCTTATTTGAACAGGTGTGGATACACTTTTGTATCCCACAATTCATTGTCTCAGATCAGGATAATAAGTTCCTAAGTAGATTTTGGTCAAGTCTCTAGTTGATGTTGGATACCATGCTCACTAAATCCATGACTTTCCACCCCCAAACTGATGGCCAAACAAAGGTCGTCAACATGATGATCATACACATCTTGTGCATGTATAATTTGAATCCTCCACGCACATGGGATGAAATCCTCCCCTATGTCCAACACAACTACAATAGAGATGTCCATAGCTCAGCTAGCCACATCCCTTTTTAGGTGGGATTGGGATTCCAGACACTATGTCCCATTGATGTGGCCATACCAATTGCAACTACTCCAGTAGATTTGTCTCATGTAAAGTTTGAAGTTGATAGGGCTAACAAACTCATTGAGTGCATTCAACACATCCACCAGTAGGTCCATGACATATTAGAAAAAGCCAATGCTAAGTGCAAGCAACATCATGATAATCATTGGGTGCCACACAAGTTCTAGGTGGGCGACAAAGTTTGGTTACATTTGTAGAAGGAGCACCTCCATGGGTGCCACCAAAAGCTTCACCCACTCTGATATGGGCCTTACACAATCACTAAGGTTGTAGGGGACAACGATTTCGAGCTCAGCATTCCACCATTCCTTGGCTTGCACCTTGTGTTCAATGTGGACAACCTTCGATCATATTTTCCATCATTACTGCACACATCAGACATTGCAGAACAACTCACACCAATAGAGTTAAACGAAGACTACATGGAACATTTCACAACTGATCAGACCATGGAAACACAAATGAAGAATAATCTCCAATAGAATATAGAACTGTATCGCTTTGTCAAAGCTGGCCAACTCCTACACCAAGGAAAGTGGCTCACCAGGGACTAAGTTTAGTAGAAGTTTCCCCATCTCATGGAGGCACTCAACGCAATGGTGACCATTGATTCCTAAGGGGGGATGAATGATCTAGGTGGATAGTGGTGTCCACACAGCTATTCCACTTGGACCCCAACCACTATTTCTTTCAGTTTTTTAGTTTCCTTAATTGTAGAACAATTTACTATTTTTGGCAGTTTTTGGGTCTTGAACTTCTCGAGGCGTTTTGAGGCACTAAATGATGTTTAGAAAAAGAAGAAGAAAACATGAGTGTTTTACTGATGTTTTCACTTGAAATTTGTATTCCTCGGATATATCTTTCTAAAAAGGTATTGTGCACATCAAACAAAGATTTTATGCCAAAGTTATGGCCTTGGGAAGTTGATTTACCAATTTACCCAAACAGGGACCATAGTTGTAGAATTGAGACTTCTGTGATTTGTCATAGTTATAAGAAGAGCTTCGGCATAAATCACATACGAAAGACCTTTGTTGACGTGTTTCGAACCAACTAGTGTGGTTCATCGTCAGGACGAGTTGAAGAAACAGATTAGGCTTAGCAGGTTAAATAGACTGAGCAGAGACTCCAACGGCTATATAACGGCTATTTTTGACCCTAGGACCCAACCCAACTTATCTTAATAAATTTAATATTATTATTATTCTTATAATATTAAAATTGATAATCCAATATTCCATTTCTCGAAATTAGTAAAATTAGGTACTATGAATAGAATCTTATGCAATTTATTTAATTAAATAACATTAATAAATTAATATTAAAGGTTTATAATAAATTAATTATTAGTTTGAATGATTTCATTTTGAAGAAACTTATAATTATTATTGTTATGTTTTTATAATATTAAAATTAATAATATAATAATCTATTTCTAGAAATTAGTGAAAATTATTTATAATGAATAGTAATTTATTAAAATTAGTTATAATGAATAGTAATTTATTTAATTAAATAACATTTGGTTATTAATTAAATAGGGTTAGGTTTTTGGATGTTTATGGTTTTCCATTATGTCTTGATAATAAATAGGCCTCCAAGCCTCTTAAACTAGTAGTGATGCTAGCTCTAAAATGAGAGTACCCGATTCTACGAGATCAACTTGAATGAACTGTTTTTAGTAAACAGTCGGTCAGGCTTGGTCACTGCGACCTCCTGAGGAGGCACTGCTTCTCTCAAAGTTACGAGGCTATTTTGTAACAAAGTTCAAAGGCATGTAGATGCCACATATCTTCTAAAATATAAGCTACCATCACTTGAGCTAGTTTATTTCTATTTATGTATGTAACCAGCTTTCAATTGTTTAATATTAATGAAATGAAGTTTATTTCTACTTCATCTCTATGTATATTTGTCTTTATGTATTTTTTTGCATTCTTGCATAAGTCAGGATCATTGGTATCAGAGCGATCATATCTTTCTCTATTTTTCTTTGCATGTGCTTAACGAGGTGAGGGTATAAGGAGTTAGGACTCGAATTGGTTGAACCTTTGCACAACCAGCCTCACAAACCCCGATGGCCTCCCATGGCAGAAGAAAATAAATATGAGGGAGTAGGGGATCCTTTCAAAATATTACTCAAGGAAGCTCTCGAGTGACAAAGGAATGTGATGATGGATAACTTTTCCCAGGTCCTTCGGTGACTACCCACAAGTGATGCATATTTATCCCGTAGCCACTCCTTTTAAGGTACAAGTTAACTTTGATATTCCCATATTTGAAGGCTAGATAGATGCAGACATTGTAGATATATGGTTAAATATGTTAGAAGGATATTTTTCAGTTCATGACTTTTCCAATCGAGAAAATATTAATTTTGCATGCCTCAAAGCTGCCCCACATGTCAAGGACAGGTGGGAAACCTACTGTGAACAAAAGGACGAGAGGAAATCTTCACTATTTTCAGCTGCACCCACTCGAAATTCTTTCAGAGATGCCATCAAGAATAATATTACCCTATCGGGAGCTACGAAGATAAATACATAAATTGGACCATGCTGGGGTGGTTTTGTAGTGGCTACAATCATCCTCCAAATTTTTTCCTTAGCCTCGTTTTTGGAGCCCCCCTTCCAACCTTCACAAAAGCTTGCCTTGCTTCATCAAGTTCACAAGTTTCAGTGTCTTTCTTGTACAAAGGGATTCTGTCAGTCATAGCTTGATCCATTCCCCTCATTTTTTGTTCACCGGGACTTTGTCTAGCTGTAGGTTGAGCATCCTCCCCTTGAAAATTGCGCATTTTTGGAGGGAAACTAGCCTTCCCTCCAGAAATTGCACAATCCTCTCTGGTAGTCTACTGGGCTCCAGGATTGCGCAATCTTGCTTGCCAACACTCTTAGCAATATTTTCACAAATTTCCCCAACAAGGTTGCTAAGCCTATAATTTTCGCAAATCTAGGCAGCAAACAGTTTCTCTACCCAGAAATTGCGCAAATCTCCTAGGCAATCAGCCCAGCTTCCATCTAGAAATGTGCATTTCCTTCAAGCATTCAAACAACCTCTTGCATGTGTAGTTGAGTTGATTAGTTCCCTCTGGGACCGAGCAAAGCAGACTTGCATGCATAGGCTACTTCTCCTAAGGCAACATGCAAAGGAATCCGTTGTCTCAGGGATCTATGTTTAGTAGTTGGAGGTTACATGCAAGGAGCCATTCAGAAACCTCCCACCAAGTGTCACTTCCCCTAGATTTGTGGCATGCGTACCACAACCTCAATGTTATAAAAAATCATCAATCGGACGTTGCAGAGCTCATTCCTCATATCAACCTTGCAGCTCTGACATCCCGCATCACATCTAGGGGCATTTGGCACATTTAGCTCAACTGATTTGGTGTAAGCCCAATTCCCATGCCTTATGCTGCATTTTTGTTGCTTTTTGTGTTTTTGCTTGTGCGAGTACTGTTTGCTTGATTTCTTTGAATGCTTGCTATCATTTACATGTATTCTAGCTTGTCCTATCTCTGTTTTAGTTTTCATTGCTAGCTCACTACTGTCGCTTGCATGAAACTGTTTTGCATGGACATTCACCCAACCGAAAAATTGCCTCACCCACGTGCATGTTGATCTATTTGCTGAATCTTTCATTCATGTTTTGCATGCATTGTCGATCACTTCTGCTATCACTTAGTGTAGCCATGCATTCACTGTCTTATTTGCTTTAAGTTGCCTGCCGGTGAGTCGAGCCAACCTTGGCCCAAATGCTGCCTCCACCAAGGTTGCATTGTGCAATTTAGGGAAGGAAGGCTCACCTTTATCTTTAGAAATGTACATTCCTACCTAGCACTAGCCTATAGGACTATTTTCGCATTTTCGGAGGACAGTGGTTGCTTGGCCTAAGGAATTGCACAAATCTGTCCCTGGGCCAGTAGTCCTTCCGAGTTGGAATTGCGCATTGCGTGATCCCAATAGTCAGCAGCCAGATTGGACTGTGCATTGCACAGTTCATGTAGTCAATCAGTCTCTAAGCAGCCCAGACTGTGCCTTGTACAGTCTTGGCAGTCGGTCTCTTGACCTCCTAGTCGAAATTACGCAACTTTCATGATCATTCACCCAAGTATGTTGCAAGTCAATTCTCATGTTCATTTTGGTTTTCAATTGACAGATTGCTTGCCATGAGTGTTGCCATGTCTTCAAGTATCGCAAGTGTTCATTTGTGTCTCAGCAGTACAGGTACAATGGTTTCCAAGAGATCAGAGATAAAGACACTGTTCAGAGCACATTTGGGGATGTAGTCAATCAAGTGCCTACGGAGTTGCCTACCCACGAAGACATCAAGTTGTTCGTAGATAAG
Source organism: Pinus taeda (assembly GCA_000404065.3). Lineage (NCBI taxonomy): Eukaryota > Viridiplantae > Streptophyta > Pinopsida > Pinales > Pinaceae > Pinus > Pinus taeda. Next base: position 44,292 of record APFE030202272.1, read on the forward strand.
GACATCAAGATATGACATTAGAAGCATCACAATGAGGAACATCATGAACAACAGCTGAAGACAACATACCAAATGCAACGAATACAAGAGGAGGGTTGTTGACAACATGGAGGTGGAACAAGGTTGCAATCTCAAGGAGATCCATTGATGATAAAAGCAACTTTGGAGACTCTGGCTATGAGGTAACGATGCGACATGAAGAGCATGCGAAGATAGAGAATGGAACAAAGAAGGAGTTGCATGTGCTAAAGTAGCAACTCAGGAAGAACATGAAGCTGCACAGACAGACGAATGAGTTACAACAACAACAAGAACAACAATGAGCGCAACATGCACTCACGGATGAAAATGCGCCGATAGAAGTTAAAGATCCATCCCAGCAGCCGACATGGAGTGGACATGGTGAGCAATGTTGTTGATCACATGCAAGGGATTCAATAACATGCATGTCAATGAGTGCATGCATGTAATCCAATCCATTCAACACACTCACCAAGGCTAAGACAAGAAGCAAGTCCAATTGGAGCTTAACATGTACTTTGGTAAGTTGATGCACATGACCACCAGCACACACTTAAATATAAGCACGGGCACTATGCATTAGTTTGTTTCCATTTCAACTGCACCCAAGAAGACCATGTGCATGCTAGCAAATGAGTTGGATGAAGGAGTCGAACCAATGCACTAGTTACAATGGAGGCAAGAGTTCGCTTCAACAAGATGTCACATGAGGTGCATGCACACCATCACGGATGACCAAGCTTGGCATTAGCTCACCACCTTCACCAAGACAAGCATGTCAAAGAGTTGGTCTCACCACAACAGATCGAGTGTTAGTGATTTCTTTCTTGGCTTGCTCAAGCCATGTTGTCTCACATGAGTACATGTGCATTGTAATGTTGAGTCATGTGAAGTGTAAGTCAAGTGTCAATAGTTGGACGTAACAATCATAGAGTAGGTGAAGAGTCAAGAGGGTAGTTGAATTGTCACAAAGGGGAATATCAAGGGTCACTCCACCCTTTGCTATAAATAGTCCCTCACAACTCATTGTATAGGCTTTTGGTCCACGAAGCTTCTATTAAGACTATCTTGAAGAAGGCTTGGACAATATTGTAACACGCCTTGGCTTCTCCACTACATGGAGCTAGTACATCTATTTGGAGGAGCAGGCAGATGTGGCTATAACGTTTCATTGATGGGGCTAGTAGGTTTACATGGATGTATTGTATGATTGGAACTTACACTTTTATTTAATAAAAGTCAACACATTTTCATACATATGTTGTTATTGTAGTTGAACTGCTCCAGTTGCTTATATGATATATGTTGTTTAACTTACGTATTTTTGTATCAACTGATTCACATGAAATTATATGAATCTTGTTGCAAATGTGTTGTATATGTTGTTAATGCTATCCCATCCGTGTCAATTGCTCTGTCAGACACCAGATAGACCTTTCACACGAACCTTGCTATAACAACTATTGCAATCGTTCAGACTGATCCGTGAGTGCTATATGTGTTATCTTAACTTGCATGTTGTGACTACCGCATATGAGTGGATTGCTCCGTCGGAAGCTGTGTATGTCCTTTTGTGTTGTGTTTTCCTAGTCAAGTTGGTACTAATTGTCACGCGGAATGAGTTATACTTGCGGGCAAATCTAACCTTCCTAGGAGTCTAAGACTCTCTAATGACAAACAAACCAAATAAGAGCTATCCTTCTCTAGATACATATCATTTTACAAGAATTCAAATGTTCTCGATCTTACCTTAGGTCCAATGCTTGTTGTAGTAGTCCAGTCTTGTTGATCCGGATGAGCTCCTCCTTCACCTTCAGACCTGCGTTCACTAACAAGGCAAACAATTACATAGCATCTGAATATTCAT
>APFE030202272.1:51404-118301 GCA_000404065.3 Pinus taeda
AGCTTTAACATCAACACTCGGTGAAGGATGACTCCATTTCATCCGAGCCCCCTCCATTCTTTCCTTACCTCTTTGGTGACCCTTCCATCCATGAATTTCCATGCGTGTCTTCATCCACAGATGCACCCATTATTGATCACTCGCAGGACTCACCGGATGTTAGTCCATCACTTGACAACAAAGGAGATAAGTTACTCATTGAAGATCCACTTGATCCTTCATCTGTCTTTTCCGGAGATACAAAGGATGAGTTTGTTCGCTTTTCATCTATCCATCTATTTGATTTACCTGATCATGAGGATCCCGAAGAATTAATTGATCTTTATGATCATGGCAGTTGCGATCCATTTACTTCCATTTTTTTATCACGATCATGACTTTATCGTAGTTGATATTTCAAAGCCACCTGTTTATGATGATCTATCTGATGATGAAGTTGAAACACCCAAGACTCTTGAGGCACTTCAGCCCGAGCTTATGGTTATGTTAGGCCCTCACTCTCTTGGGGTTAGTCTCACTTCCGATCATGAAACTGTTCAATCACCCAAGGTTCCTCATCATTCATCTGTATGCATTGAAGATCCATCTCACTCACAGATCACACTTCCTCCACTTGAATTGCACAATCCCATTGCTCATGCATTGGAGGAGCCTTACATTGCAAGCACTCGTGCACGACGCAAGTTATCTTTGTTTCTTTCATTTGCTTGCATGTCACAGTCAAGAGTGTGCTTGTGCTTCAAAGTTGCATGTAGTGTCACCCAATAGCAGTCACCGAGTAGCATGATAAGTCCATGGACTACCCGTTAGGCACATGCACTCACCTATGTCCCGTGGCCACTTTGAAACACGAAGTGTCACTGTCTTCATTGTTATATATTTCTTTCTTGTTGGTTCACACAACCAGGTTTCTCGCGGACCAAACCTTCACCAAAATGGGTCTACCAATGCATCGATGGCTGCATTGGAAGTATCACTTCACGTGATCATCCCATGTGCTGTTGATGTAGGAGTAGGAGTAGTGTTTGCTTTCAATTGTTTTCTTGCATGATTCTTTGCTTACATGCTTTTTTTGCTGGTTTGTTTTCTTGCTTGTTTGCTTACTTTCTTTGCTTTCACTTTCACTTATGCTCTTTCTTTGCTTTGTTTTTTGTTAGTTTGCTTGTTTCGTCGTAGGTTAGTTTTGCATGAAATCATGTGTGACTCTTAAAACGAACTGGGTAAAGTACAAGAGAGCTTGTACAACTATCACTACTTCATTATTTGTCGTCTTGCCTCTATATGATGAGCTTGTTACTTTTATTCCATGATACGTCGAAAGCAAATATGTACTGTTCAAAGTGAACCTTAGTGATAACACAACGCTTGCGTGCTAACTAGTGTCACCTTCTCTAGTTGATTGTTTTTGGGTTAACCCTTGTCAGCTCAGTCAAGTAGAGTAAGGTGAGGGGGAAAACTTTTATAGGCACGTCAGAGATTGAATAAACTACTTCTATGTTGGAACAACCTCTTCTGCTCTCAATAAGTTAGAATCTCTCTTCCGCCTTTGAAATAAATAAGTGTTATGCACAACTGAAAAAATGAAAAATGAAAAAAATGAAAAGTCAAAAATTCAAATTGAAAAATGAATAGGGCGAAAGAAGAGAAAGGCTTCATGCACAAGGAGGTGATTCAAGTAACTCCGCCGGGGTACTGACCAGGCTCGTTGGCAGCGAAGCCATACTTGCATTGCTATGTGACTTCGTTGTGGTACTGTCCAGGCCTACTGGTAGTGGAGCAACACCAGAGATGAAACTAAGACTTTGACGACTATACTACTTGTGCACCTATATACCCCTCAATCCTAATCGAAATAACTGTGTTTCCCTAGCTTGGAATGTGCGTCGATCGCCCAAGGTTTTGACAGATGCTACATATTTCAACTAAGTTAGTGTGAAACCAAGATGAGATGAGAACTCAACAATAATTCCGAAGGTGTTAGACTTGCTTTTCACGAGCAAGGTCCATTCTAAGAGCTGGAGTTATACTAGTGTGTCGCCAAGAGTTGTAGTGACTACAACCACCCTCCAAAATTTTGCCTTAGCCTCGTTTTAGAGCCTCCCTTCTGACCTTCACAGTAGCTTGCCTTGCTTCGTCAAGTTCACAAGTTTCAATGTCTTTCTTGCACAAAGGCAGCCTATTGGTCACAACTTGATCCTTTCTCCTCACAATTTGTTCACTTGGACTTGGTCCATCTACAGGTTGAGCAGCTCCCCTTGAAAATTGTGCATTTCTCAAGGGCAACCAGCCTTCCCTCCAGAAATTGTACAATCCTCACTAGTAGCCTACTAGGCTCTAGGTTTGTGAAATCCTGCCTACGAACACTCCCAGCAATATTTGTGCAAATTTCCCTAGCAAGGCTGCTCAACCTAGAATTTGCAAAAATTTGGGCAACAGTCAATTTCTCTACCCAGAAATTGTGCAAATATCTGAGGCAGTTAGCCCAACTGTTACAGGTCAATTTGGGTACATCAATCCCGACTTCCAGATCAATACTATTTAGGGTCCATCAATCCCTAATTTAGTTGTTTTCATTCCCTAATGAGGTCAACCGACATAATTCTTGCCTCCCAAGAGTTTCCATGACACCATTCATCCAAAAAGTATCCCTAAGGAGATCAGAGTAGGTAGCCTTCTATCAGGATGGATTGCAATGCAAAAATTGCACTGATTGGGTATGCTACATCACACTTAGCCTTTGTTTCACCTACACTGAGTGAGATTCATCGAATTTTTTAAATGAATCTATTGGATTCCTCATCCAATGGATACTTCTGGAAGTTTCCAGGTTGATTGAGCTCACATTTGGATGAGGAAGAGGGTGAATGAACCTCAATCCATTATTCCTTCCTCCATGGAAGCACCTCCCTATTTTGGCAGAGCATTCATGAGGGCCATTAATGGCTTAACCTCCTCCATTCAGCTATAAATTGACCAAGCCTTCAAAGGCTAGTCGAGGTTGGAATTTCTTGAGCCAAGGAAATGTTGTTTGAATGAGATTAGTAAGAGTATTGTAATGATGTCGAATTGTTGCTTCATGAGGAGAGAAGGGATCAAAACTAGAAGGAAGACAGTGAATCAAGCATGAACATTCATGGGTTGTAATCTTTCCTTTTATCAATAAAGAATTCAAATCCTTTTCCATTCATGTTCTTATATGATGTATATTTATTCCGGATTCTATGATATGTTTAATTAACAGATCTTTATTGTATGATTTGATGGGTTTCTATCTCAGCTTGTGTGTAGGTACTTTCTAAGCGAGTTAAGTATGGAAAGGAGCATTGGAATCGGTCAAAGGAGAGAAGGAGCAAGCGAAAGTTACAGGTTGGTTTCCTTTCCTCCTTCTCTTATCTGTTGATTAGAGAAAAAGCAACGAATTACTTTGTCCTTTGTTTTTAAACTAGCTACTAGATCTAGAGGGTTAGGCATTTGTAGAAACACTAAATTTTCCCAAAAAGAATTGGCGGCTCCACTAGGGAGTGATCCTATCCCTTGTAGTAGATTATCGGTCTCTTAAAGCACTTTGACATACTGTACTTTCTGTCATTTATGGAATTCAAGTTTAAATTCACTCAAAATTGAATCAAATTTAAGCATAAAGTTGCCTTCAGCAATAAATACACTTCTATGACTGACACAGTGCACTGCAGAGGACTTCCTACAAAGGATCAGTGCGATTCAATGCATTGACTCTAATTGCTACATGTGCTAATCCCTTTAGGGTCAGTTTTCCCATCTAGGAACTGAAAATTTTTGTCAATTTTCAGCAATTTGAATTGCTTGTTGAATGTAAATGAAGTTTAATCTTTGAAGATAACTTTGTATCTCCTTATTTGACCCAATTTAGAATGGATTGTTGGATTTTTTTTATGAATTTGTTTGTCATTTTCAATCCACTATCGAAAGGTAATTTTGATCGATTTTTTTGTCGAAAATGAAGTGTCGTAAAGTCTTCCTTCAAAAATAATCAATTGATCTTTTTGTGCATTTGATTTGTTTTTTCATTTAAAGTGTCAAAATTCTTCATTTATTTAAAGTTGAAAGTGTCGTACAATCTTCCTTTCCCTTTAAGAGAAATTGTCATAAATCATAATTTTTTATGAAAAGGGTTCTAAATCATTTGTGCATTAGTTTTTCTTATTGCGTCATTCACATTAAGAGAAACTGAAAAGAAATACATGCAATTTGCATTTTAGAGTTTGAGTTTGTGTGTTCAAAAGGAATGGTTTAGGGAATTGCATTAGTTTGTGCTCTTTTTTGTTTGTTTAAAAAGTACTTGTATGCTTTATCCCTCGTAGCTAGGATTTTCATTGCTGAATATAAATAGAAAGAGTGCTTCTCATTCTAGTTGCATTCTTAGGAATTTCGAAAAACTTCTCGTGGTGAACCCTCAAAGGAAAATTTTAAGCAAGATCAACCTAAAATTTACATCAATTAATCTAATAACGCATTGGAACCTAACAAAAACATCTAGTGGTATAGGCTAGAGACGTGTTCCTCCATATTTAAACCTAGTGGCTATCATTTTCATTGAGTTTGCATGATTCCTCCTCTCTGATTCGATAAGTACTAGTACAGACTTATGCTCCCTGTACCATCGTGTATATAGTGGGATACCCCAATAGGTTGAAATGCTTTATCCCTAGGAAGATGAGTCTGCCACCTTACCGATTGAAGTGCACTGAACACAACATTTGGGAAGATTGACTGTCATATGTTAAATCCTTGGTAATTTCTCCTTCATTTATCACCAAGGTGTATATTGCAGTTTTGTGATTAGTCTGGTAAACACTCTTATCTAGAGTCTCTAGAGAAATCACTTTCGTTCCTTTTCGACTCCTTAAAAGAAAAGGATCATCTGAGCACTTGTCCTTTTAGGCTCATTAAAAATCAAAAGCGACTAGAGTCATCTTTTGTTTTTTCTTGACTCGTTAAAAATGAAAAAGCAGAGTTGTTCTAGTGTCGTAAAAATTAATTGACCACGAATAAGATACTTATTCCTTAGTTGAGTTTAGGTTGATAGAAACTACCAGCAATTATGGAGGAAAATCAGCCTCCACTCCGTCGTTCGAGGAGAGTTACGAGCAAACTGCCCTTACCACCAGAAGCAACTCCTATTCAGTCAAGGCGGACTCGTCAAACTGAGTTTGGTACATCAAGAGTTTCTAGTACATCATCTGAATTACCAGAGCTGCCTATCAAAACTAGTACCGAGCCTTCAGTTACTCCAACCATTTTTGGTACATCTGTTACACAAGAAGAAGTTACTCAACTACTCGAGGTCACTATAACGGAAACAAGTGAAAAAGTAACTGAAGTTGATCCACAACCTGAAGTTAATCAACCAGAAATTACTTCATAACTTGAGCTAGTTCAATTGGAATTCGATCTAGAACCTATAGCAGTTGAAACCAAAGACATTGTTGAACCAAACGTTGTTCATGAACCTTCCCTTGAAACTAAAGTTCTTTCACTAGAACATCTGGACTCTGACCTTGAACATTACGAAATTGTTACTGAAATACCTCAGTCATCTGTAGTTCCTGAAACTTCAACTTGAACACCAAAATTCTATTTCGGACCTAACAGTGAAATCCTTCCACTTGGATTAATTGTTATAGAGGAAGAAGTTGAGGAAGATTCTACCCTCGGGACTCCACATAATTTTGGACCTAGTTTGTTTCTTTGTTCTCAATCTCCTCGTTGTTCTACTGTTCCAAGTTTTACTGCTACCTCTAAAATACCACTTGAGTCATTAGGTCAACTTTTGGGCCAGTTAACCATGGTAGAACAGTTGCGAAAATCCCAGACTGCTTCATCTGATGCAGTTGCAGTAGAATCCTTTGTTGGTAATTCTTCGATGTTTTCTACCACACCTGAGTCACATTTATATGGATAGCCATATGTCCCAGTTGGTTACCAATCTATGTCTGGAATCCACTCAGGGGTTTCTTCTTTGCCATGGTCATCACCCATGTCATCATCGCAAATTTTACCTAGTTCTTCTTATCAAGGAAAACAATTTGATCCTGATCCTGCTTACCAATATCAGTATCAAACTGGGCAATTCGATGAACAGAGACCCGTATATCCTGTTAACACTAGAATGCCACCATATGGTCAGTAATATTCCTATTCACCACATCCTCCCTATCAAGGAGGAAAACCCTATGGTTATGTCCCGCCGTATTCAGGTAAACCTGAAATGAGAGTCTGTTAGTGGCAGCCAACTTTGCCACCACAACTGAGGCTTGTGTATCCAACACAACCTATGCAAACTGAGCCGATTATTTCAACTGTACCTGTCGTAACCATTGAACCACAAATACAAGAACAACTTGTTGTATCTCAACCTGAACAAGTTAGTTCTGCTACCTCGCAACCATAAGTTTCAAGTCAGCAAACCCAAACTTCTCAAGTTTTTATGCAACAATCGCTTGCTTCTAGGGTACAATTACCTCATGTTAGTGTGCCATTACCTGGAGCGAATCAAGTTGCTACTGGTTTAATTTATCCTCAGCCTGCTCAAATTGGAAATGGGGGGCAATATCAAACTTCACAACCGTTATCCCAACAACCTTGGCAGCCACAGTATCAACAACATCCTTTTAAGAATTTCCAACCTCAGTACGGGCCTTCTTTTCAAGCTCAACCTGGGTAAGGACAATATCAAGCATATCATGACCCTGTGTACCAAGACCAACCCAGTTACGAACAATTGCAAGGTTAACCTGGTTTTAATCCATATATCGGTTATGTCCAACCACCCTATCAAGGATATCCACCTTATGCGGGTATGCAAAGGCCTATGGCACAGGTGATTCCATCTTATCCCGGATATGCTCAACCTTATTTGAATTAGTAGTTTCCATTTGTGGTAACATTAGAATTACCATATTTGAACTGGCTTATTAATGATCCAATTTAATATGCACCAAGGTGGCCAGTAATTCCTCATAAGTTGCCTTTCGATATTCCAAAGTTTAATGGAAACCTCAGAGAAGACCCGTCAAATCACGTCATGACTTTTCATTTATGGTGTTCTTCAAACTCCTTGAATGATGATTCGGTAAGATTCCGTCTTTTCCAAAGGATGCTCATTGGTTCAGCTGCTAAGTGGTACATTGAATTACTGAGAGCTTCTTTTAATAATTTCACCAATTTAGCCACTACCTTTTTGACCCACTTCTAGTTACCCATCAGATATGAAATTGGAACGGAACTTTTGACCAACTTTAAACAAATGACTTCTACTCACATATTAGATCATATTCATGAATGGCATCTTCATCATTGAATGGTTAAAACCTATGTTCCTGATCAACTTCTAGCTGAGTGGTTCATTAAGTCCTTATTGTCATCTATCACCGAGGATGTGACTAAATGTGGAGTTGTTACAGAAGAGCAAGGGATTGCTCATGCCCAATGCTTGGAATTAATTTACACACAATCTGGCATGCTCTATGACAAAATTCCACATGCACTGCACCTAAATCAATCCATTCCACCTCCACCATCGAGCAGGGACTCTCATGCCGACGATGGTGTGATTGGTTCCTCAAGCACGCAAATGGCAAGTAAACCATCTGGTCAATCGCTTTCCATTTTGAATCAAACTGTAAATTCATCTTAGGTTCCTGCTTCTGAGATTAATGCCATGTCATCTGACAAAGGTAAGAATCAAAAGCAACCAAGAAGTAAGAAGAAAGGGAAAAATAAAAAGAAAACTGAAAACCCTCCTCAAGAGAAATCATCTGATTCCTCTAATCTGGGAAAGAAACCTCGTTATCCATGTCTGTTATGTAATGGCAAGCACTTACAAGAGATTTTCCTCACTGCTCAGAAGTTTCTAAGTTGTTAAAAACGTCTATCGCATCCACAGTGTTGACAGATCTGTTTCCAGCCCTGGATACCAATTTGGTTGCAATAGAAAATGCTTCCACATCTGAGTTATTATTGTTATCCATCTCAAAACCTAAAGATAAAATTTTGGTTTAGAAACGTAGTAAATATTATGGTAATCCTCCATCATCGTCAAATAATCAAGCCATTGATCAACCTAGTTCTTTGACTTCGACCACATCAGAAAATTCTCCACTACCCATTGCACCATAGTTAACAATAAAGCCACCAAAGGGAGTTGTACACAAATCAACGTTTAACCCTTGAGCTCAAACTGCTCAAAATTACAACATAGTAGAGGATCTTCCTCAGTCTCCTTCTACTATGTCGACACTTGAGGTGTTGCAAAATTACCCCTCCTAGAAGCAGGCTTTACTGTTAGCAATAGGTGGAGCAGATCCGGTGGATTCTAATCTTGTGGTTTTTAATCACTCAGGATATATGCCATAGTTACGAGCACAATTGGCTTTTCTAATTCAGATTAAAGCTCTCAACAAAAATATTCATCAAACTATCATAGATGAGGGAGCTTCTACTTGTATTATGTCAATGAGCTGCTGGAAAACACTAGCGTCACCTATGTTTTCAAGATCACCAACTGCATTGAAAGCTTTTGATGGAAGAACATATACTTCATGTGGGATTTTCAATAATTTTCAATTAGAGATAGGGGGCAAAAAAGTAACTGTTGAGGTTAAGGTGTTTGACGGACCCCTTGAATACAACATTTTACTTGGAAAACCATGGGTTTATGCTATGGCTGCTATTGTTTCCACATACTTTCGTATAATTGCATTTCCTCATACAGGTGTAATAACAGTTATCGACCAAACCTCATTTTTTTCCCCTAGTTCTCAAGTTATGGGAAGCATTCCATTTGTTAACGGACCACCGCTTTCACTTCAATCTGTTGGTGTAGGTCTTTTCATAGATCCTTCCCTAATGGGTACTTTTGCACTTCCTCCACCATCTGAGATTTCGGAAGCTACAAGAGTCAAGACAGGTAATATGTTATCCTCTACTTCATATGATGTAAAGAGGATCACCAATAGTATTGAAGATGAAAATTTTAATGAGGTTATGCTGCTAAGCCCTATGAAGCTTGCATAGCAATCAATTTTTCTTGCTTGTGTAGCATTTTTGAATCCACATTCGTCGATTGAATGGGTAGATCGTTCACTTGAATACAATACTTCTTCGGATCCTTTTTCTTGTATATATTATATAGATGAAGGAATCATCCAATCAATGAAGATAAGAGAAGAACCATGGGAAGATTATCATCATCGTTCCCATCTTCTAGATACTAGTGAAGATTATTCAGATGAGCTAGTACACCCTTCAATTGTAGATTTCTTTTCGAATTCTATTAGAATAGATTCAATAGATTCTGAGCATAATTTGTCTAACATAGAAGAAACCATTTCTATATACATTTCAACCAAGCCTAACATTGTAGAAAACACTCATGTCGGCAAATCTTGTTCTCCTTTGGAACTCGATATTTACCATGCTCTGTTTCATGAATTTAGAGATATATTTGCATGGTCTTATGAGGAGATGCCAGACATTGATTCAAGCATTGTTGAACATCAAATCAGAATGTACCCTAATTTCAAACCAGTATGACAACAACTTCAACTTGTACATCCAAAGAAAGATGTTGCTATTAAGATAGAGGTTGAAAAAATTTTGCGTGCTAGCTTCATTTACCCCGTACCTCTTACCGATTGGGTATCAAATATTGTTCCCATGATGAAAAAAAGGGAACAATTTGAGTGTGTGTTGATCACCGTGATGTAAATAAAGTATGTCCAAAAGAAAATTATCCTACACCCTTCATCGACTAGATTATTTATGAATGTGCCCGACGTGAAATATTTTCATTCATGGATGGATTTTTCGGCTACAATCAAATCAATATCTTCCCAGAGGATCAATCATAAACTGCATTTATTTGTCCATGGGGCACATTCACATATAGGAAGTTACCTTTTGGTTTGAAGAATGCAGGGGCTACATTTCAGAGGGCAATGAACTATGCCTTCCATGACATTAAGAACATTGTACAACCATATATTGATGACTTGCCTACTAATTCATGAAAGCACACTGATCACCCGCAGCATCTTAGGGCAATAGTCTTGTGGTGCCGAAACTACAAAATAAGGCTCAATCCACACAAGTGTGTGTTTTGTGTTGGCTCTGGTCGATTGCTTGGATTTGTGGTCTCAAAATATGGAATTTGAATCGATCCAACTAAGGTTCAAGCAATACCTGAGTTGCCTCTGCCTTTGAATTTATTAGAGTTACAGAAACTTCAAGGGAAGGCAAACTTTCTGAGGAGGTTCATTCCAAACTATGCTGAAATGGCTAAAGGTTTTACTCATCTATTGAAGAAAGGGGTATCCTTCTATTGGGATTAGGTTGTGCAAGCTTCCTTTAGTGCTCTTAAAGATTCCCTGATTAGAGCATCATTAATGTATGCCCCAAACTATCAACAAGACTATTACTTGTATCTTGCCACTGCAGATACAACCATTGAAATGGTTTTATTCCAAGAAGAAGATGGAATAGAACATCTAGTATATTATTTGAGCAGTAATCTCAATGATACAAAAAGGAAATATGCTTATGTTGAAAATTTAGCTTTGGCAGCCATTCAAGTTGTGCAGAGGTTTCGTCAATATATCCTCATGCGTAAAACTACAATTATCTCCGACTGCAACCCTATGACACATATTTTGTCACGTCAATTGCTGGGGGGTAAATATTTGAAGTGGATAGTTATATTGCAGGAATTTGATTTGAAATTCATTAAGTCTAAGTCAAAGAAATCCCTCGTATTTTCCAAACTACTTTCCGATCTTCCCTCTTCCAATGATTTAACATCGGAAACATCAATCTTGGATGAGTCTCTATTTCTCATTTCATCAAGTGATCCATGGTATGGGGATATACTGATCTATCTCCAGACCTAAGCTTTCTGGCCTGATACCTATCACTCTCAACAACGACATATCCGATACCAAGCCAAAAATTATATGATCATTGGTGACACCCTTTATCGTTGTGGTATCGATACAATTTTACGTAGATGCCTCACTCATGAGGAGGCCGAGAAAGATTTGAATGAATGTCATTCAGGTGCTTGTGGTGGAAATTTATCCGGATATGCTGCAACATAGAGAATTCCCCGTGCTGGTTACTTTTGGCCAACAATATTCAAAGATTGCATAACTGTTGTTAGAAGTTGTCATGCATGTCAAATATTTGATTGGAAAAATAGATTACCACTTGCACCTTTACATCCAATAGTTGTTGTTGGATCATTCACTAAATTGGGCATTGATTTTATGACATGTAACCTCACCTCGACCGGGGGGCAAGGGTATATTATAGTCGCTGTTGACTATTTTACCAAATGGCCCAAGGCAATGCCTACATTAAACAACAGCAGTGAAACGACTACATTATTTTTCTTGAACCACATGGTTGCTAGGTTTGGTGTACCACAGGCCATAGTCATAGATCATGGGTCGCATTTTCGCAATCACATGATGGTTGAGTTGACTGCCAATTTAGGACTATCACATGATAGTTCTACTCCATATTATCCGCAAGCTATTGGACAAGTTGAGGCTATCAACAAGGTCCTTAAGCGCATGTTTCAACGAATGATTGGAGTTCATAAATGAAATTGGCATTTAATCCTGTACTTGGCTTTGTGGGCATATCAAACCTTGGTAAGAAATGCTACCAGATTCACACCCTTTCAGTTGGTGTATGGTTTAGAAGCAGTCTTTCCAATTCAATGTGAAATTTCATCACTCAAACTCGCAATTAGCCTTCTACCTGATATTTCTGAAAAAGAAGCACATTTTTTGGAATTAATCCATTTGGATGAAACCCGTCGTGATGCCGCATTGGCTAACAAAGCACATAAGAAATAGGTAAAGGCGCAATATGATAAAAATATCAATCCTCGTGTCTTCTCAGAAGGTGACCTGGTCTTTCTTTACGATCAGGAGTCTGATAAAATAGGAGCAGGAAAATTCGAACCACTTTGGATGGGCCCTTATATTGTTAAGTGCATTTTGACAAAAGATGCCTATGAGTTAGTAGATTATGACGAAATTCCATTGTCTAAACCCAGAAATGGGTTGTATTTAAAACATTACTATGCTTAGATAAGTATGGTAAAACTCTTGGATTGCATGTGTGAGTATGTTTCTTTTAGGGTTTCTATTTGGTTAAGTAACCCACTTCACATTTGTTGCAAATGTCAAACTTTTCGGAACCATTTGTTGGTTACGCCAATGGTGCTAGTCATAGTACGTAGAACCTATCATTTGCAGCACAGGCTATTTTTGCTCCAAGTGACAAGTTAATGAGTTTTAGAGGGATTTTCATTGGTCGATCGACAAAAAATATCGTTGATCAAAGCACGTTGATTGAACTTCTCTCTGATGCAATTTCACTTGGCATTTGGTGAATCATCATTAGGTTGGACTCACAGCTTGTTGTACTACAACCTACTGGTGTTTATACTGTCTGAAACCCAACAATTCATCGTATGTTCCTTAGAGTTTGTATTTTGGAAAGGTATTTTGAGTTTATTCAATATCAACATATTTTCAGAAATCTAAACACAATAACTGACTCTCTAGCAAATTATGTGTTAAATAGACATTTGCAACATATGTAAAGTAAATATTTTCAATTAGCATCATCAATTGAATAGGATTGTATCACTCAGCCATAATAAAACCCTGAAATTAAAATAGATAATTGTAAAAAGTTTTTACAAACAGTTTGTGTCCAAGACAAATATTGGTCATCTGACCCAAAAATAAAATGTATACAGAAAAAGCATCTAAGTAAAGTAGTGGTGCTCATGATAGTAGGTCACTGCCTGTGCTATCATACGCAAGAGTCTTATCCAATGACCTGGTACACGAATGGTGTGGCGCTGTAGTCGCATAGGTAGCTCCTCGATCCAGACATCCGAAATACCCAGGGTTAATCCCTTTGTGTGATCTTGCAATTCAGCCAAAGTCTCAGCTAAATCCAAGTCTTGGAGAATCGCTCTCCCTGCAGGTCTCTGTGGTAGTCCAACTACATCTCATGGGTCTCCCATAAGTTGAACAGGTCTGATATCTATATACATAAAAAAAAATGATTTTGTTTAGTCTTGAAATTAATCAAAAAACACAAAAGATGAAAAAACTTTAAAAATTTAAAATGCTTGGTTAAATAATTTACCAATAACACCCCACATTGCTCCAATTGGTAATGGTAACTCTGGATCGTCAAGGAAATCCATTCCTGAATACATATATTCTTGGAAAGTCATCTCCTGTTGATTGAACCATTCTAAAAATGTAGGGGTAAATACGATCGAGGAATGGGCACCATGCCTAGCCATAAGATTTGTCCACCTCTTCATCCGTGGGTCTTTCAGTCTAAATACACCTAGTGAGATAAGCTGTGGCTACAAGAGAGCAATTCTCTTCAAGGCAAAAAAAATCACGATCGATCCATAGCTGAAATTCTTAATGTTTCCTCTTTTCACCTTGGTCAGTTGATCTTTCACAGATGAAAAGACAGCCCCACACCAGTTGAACACCTTTGGCTATATACATTCTAAAGCATATTGCATGTATGATTTGTCGGCCAAATGAAGTGTTGCACTGCCAACCAATATGGAAATGGTAAAAAGGATCATCCTTAGCGGTAAATCACTAACATCCTTGATAAGTATCCTTCCGTCTCTACTAGGCTGTGCACCCTGCCTACAAAACTAGCACACATAATCTTTCACTAGTCTACCCCTGAGGACAAGTCCTGTTAGTGAAATGGGGGCACCCAGCCTTGATAGTTCAGTTAGGAAGTATATATCATTGATGGTAAATGGGACCTCTTTTTCTCGAATGTGAAAAGACTGATCAGTCAGATCTCATGATTGAACAAGGAACCATAGAAGATCCATCTACTGCCGCATGTTGGATAACTAGAAATACTTGAGTAGCCCACAATTTCTTAGGGCCTCATCCATTCCTTGAGTATTCAAGGCTATGATATCTTGTTCTTCATGCTCTAGTTCTCTCCATATAATTACCATTTTAATCCCTGAATTAGAAAATGAAACCCTAGGGGCCACAAAACCCTAAAACCTTTCCTAACTAAAACAAAGAATAAAATGAAAGAGAATAGAATTAGATCCTACTTGGTCCAAACAACACGAGTTATGATCCATTGAATTCTCCACAATAAATTGGTGAACTTCAAGGAAAAAATGCTCCAGAGATCAGAAGGTAAAAACGAGATGGTGAAAATGGATGGTAAGAACCAATTTTTATATTTATTCTTTGCACATTAATCGAGTAAATATTGGTTTTCATTTATTTAATCCATGAACATGTATTTTTTAATCTATTTTGATGACATCTTGAGTAGGTTCAACAACTGATATGCAGTTATGATGCGATTACATGTAAATTGAACATCTTTGACTACAAAGAAAACTTTTATTGCTTTTTCGAGCTTTGTAAAAATTAAAAAGGAACCCCCTTGGAGTCCTCTTTAAGCTCTTTTCGGACTCTCTAAACATGAAAATATTGTCGAGTGCTTGTTGTTTCTAGCTTGTTAATGGATTAGAATTGATATCTACTCAGTATAGTTTTACCCCTTCTTCGAGCTGAGTTAGATTAACTACGAAAAAGGTACTCGTTGATCAAACATGATCAATAGGTTCTCTCTTGTATTTTTTTATGCTTTTTTGGACTTGAGAGACAGATTTATGAAAAAGAACTTGTGGAGTTTCCTTTTAGTCATTTTCCAAACTCTGTAAATGTGAAAAGGACCGAGTTATCTTTGTCATTAAACTCATTAAAAACAATAAATAGCGACAAACTTGTCCATCTAGATAAGACCGAGTTTCACCTTCACTAGACTCATTAAAACATCAAATAACAATGGATCCACCCGAAGGGTAGAATTATACAACAAGTATATGTTATCCTCCTCAGGCTTGATAAAAAATAAAGAGGTACTGGTCAGAAATGACTCGGGAAAATGGAAAAAGCCGAGAACACTTTATGGAAGTAGTTTGCTCTTGAACATGAGACTTTCACCTCATCACCATGACTATGTGTGTTGGGTCATTCAGCTTGATGGTTATCACACCATTGGTCTATCATACCATCCATCAGTTTGTTTTGGGTCAATGCTACCAATTCACCTCAATGTCGCTGATATGTTCAAGAGAAGTGATTCAATTCAAAAATTCATCCTTTACAATACAATAAACATTCATTTTTATGCTCGCCATTCCTGAACCTTGTGTCGTCAGTCGATATTAAATCTCCAAAATCATTTACCTTGTTTCATATCATTGATGTGGGATACATCAAGGCCCTCTTACGACAAGTCACTTCTTGTTGACATCAACACATCATCCAAGAAGTTGACTTAGAAACACCCCTTCAGTACCTTGAGGCTTGCATACATCAATGTCAGGTTTCTCTCTTCCGGCGATAGGTTGACATCACTGGCCTTCAACCGAAAGACTTCGTATGGTGTTCGACATCAAATAATTTATTCACACCTTGCGAAATTTACTGCAGTACCTTGAGGGTCATTATCATTATTAGTGATTCCTCTCGTGTCCGTTAACGACTTACATCATTAGTTGGTAATCAAACGATTTCTCTCCATGTTCGACCTCAGATCATCTATTCACATGGTTAAACTTGTACATCAAGTGAAGATTGAATGAGATTGAAGACCCCAGATCTAGTTTCATCCTTTCGGGTTGTGATATATTTTCAGGAGTACTATATAAAATGTACAAATGGCCTTATATTCATGGTCATCCATTCATGGATTTATATCTGTAGATGACTATATTTGTACATGTAATGAAAGTTTATAAGCTGAGCATGGGTATGCCTTCCCTCAGCTAGTTCGTGAGAAAAAATCAAATTATCATGATATTTGAATTGTAACTGATGCAGGTCACCTTCCACTTCGAAACCTTCTCTCGAACTGGTAAAGCATCTCACTTGACATGTTTATTTTCGAATTCATGCTTTAGGGGGAAATTGTTACAGGTCAATTTGGGCATATCAATCCCGACTTCTAGATCAATACTATTAGGGTCCATAAATCCCTAATTCAGCTGTTTTCATTCTCTAATGAGGTCAACCTACATCATGCTTGCCTCCCAAGAGTTTCCAAGACACCATTCATCAAAAAATTACCCCTAAGGAGATCGACGTAAGTAGCCTTCTATCAGGGTGCATTGCAATGCAAAAACTGTACTAACTGGGTGCGTTGCAGCGCACTTAGCCTTTGTTTCACCTATGCTGAGTGAGATTCATCGAATTTTTAAATGAATCCATTGGATACTTCTAGAAGTTTCCAGGTTGATTGAGCTCGCATTTGGATGAGGAAGAGGGTGAATGAACCTCAATCCATTATCCCTTCCTCCATGGAACCACCTCCCAATTTTGGCAAAGCATTCATGAGGGCCATTAATGGCTTAACCTCCTCCATTCAGCTATAAATTGACCAAGCCTTCAAAGGCTAGTCGAGGTTGGAATTTCTTGAGCCAAGGAAATGCTATTTGAATGAGATTAGTAAGAGTATTGTAATGATTTCGAATTGTTTCTTCATGAGGAGAGAAGGGATCGAAATTGGAAGGAAGACACTGAATCAAGCATGAACATTCATGGGTTGTAATCTTTCCTTTTATCAATAAAGTATTCAAATATTTTTCCATTCATGTTCTTATATGATGTATATTGTATTCTGGATTCTATGATATGTTTAATTAATAGATCTTTATTGTATACTTTGATGGGTTTTTGTCTCGACTTGTGTGCAGGTACTTTCCCAGTGAGTTAAGTACGGAAAGGAGCGGCAGAATCAGTCAAAGGAGAGAGGGAGTAAGCGAAAGTTACAGGTTGGTTTCTTTTCCTCCTTCTCTTATCTGTTGATTTTAGAAAAAGCAGTGAATTACTTTGTTTCTTGTTGCTAGACGATCTAGAGGGTTAGGCATTTGTAGAAACACTAAATTTTCCCAAAACATCAGCTCCTAGCCAAAAATGTGCATTTCCTTCAAGCAATCGAACAAACTCTTGTATGTGTAGCTGAGTTGACCAATTCCCTCCGGGACCGAGCAAAGTAGACTTGCATGCATAGGCTGCTTCTCCTAAGGCAGCATGCAAGGGCATCCCTTGTCTCAGGGATCTATGTTTAGCAGTTGGAGGTTACATGCAAGGAGCCATTCAAAAACCTCCCACCAAGTGTCACTTCCCCTAGATTTGCGGCATGCACATCACAACCTCGATGTTATCAAAACTGATCAACCAGACATTGTAGAGCTCATTCCTCACATCAACCTTGCAGCTCTAACATCCCACATCACATCTAGGAGCAGCCAACACATTTAGCTCAACTGTTTCGGGGTAAGCTCGCTTCCCATGCCTTATGCTGCATTTCTGTTGCTTTTTGTGTTTTCACTTGTGCGAGTACTATTTTATTGATTTCTTTGAACACTTTTTTTCATTTACATGTATTCTAGCTTGTCCTAGCTCTGTTCAATTTTCATTGCTATCTCGCTGTTATCACATGCATGAAACTATTTTGCATGGATGTTTGCCCAACCGGTGAACTGCCTCACCCACATGCAAGTTGATTTGTTTGTTGAATCTTTCATTCATGTTTTGCATGCATTGTCAATCACTTCTACTATCACTTAGTTTCACCATGCATTCACTGTCTTATTTGCTTTCAGTTACCCGTCAGTAAGTCGAGCCAACCTTGGCCTAGACTCTGCCTCCACCAAGGCTACATTACGTAATCTGGGGAAGGAAGGCTGACCTTCCTCTCCAGAAATGCACATTCTTGCCTAGCACTAGCCTCTAGTACTGTTTTTCACAGTTCTGGAGGATAATGGCTACTTGGCCCAAGGAAGTACGCAAATCTATCCTTGGGCCAGTAGTCCTTCCCAACTAGAATTATGCATTGCGTGATCCCAGTAGTCAACAGTGATACTGGACTATGCAATGCATAGTTCCAGTAGTGAGTCAGTCTCCCACCAGCCTAGACTATGCATTCTACAGTCTTGGAAGTTGGTCTCCCGACCTCTCGACCAAAATTACACAACCTTCATGATCATTCAACCAGGTATGTTGCAAGTTAGTTCTCATGTTCAATTTGGTTTTCGACTAACATATTTCTTTCCATGAGTGTTTCCATGTCTCCAAGTATCACAAGTGTTCATCTGCCTCTCAGCAGTATAGGTACAATGGTTTCTAGGAGAGCAAAGACAAAGACACTCTTTAGAGCACATTTGGGGATACAATTGATCAAGTTTCTATGGACTTGCCTACCCATGAAGACATCAAGTTGTTCGTAGACAAGGACATCAAGATATGACAACAAAAACATCACAACGAGCAGGATAATGAATAGAAGCTAAAGACAACATACCAAATGTAACGAATGCAAGAGGAGGGTTGTTGACACACAAAGGCGGAACAAGGTTGCAAGCTCAAGCAGATCCATTGATGATAAAAGCAACTTTGGAGACTCTGGCTATGAGGTCATGGCATGATATCACGATCATACGAAGACAGAGAATGGAACAAAGAAGGAGTTGCATGTGCTGAATTAGCAACTCAGGAAGAACATCAAGCTGTACAAACAAACAAATGAGTTGCAGCAAGAAATAGGAACAACAGCGAGTGCAACATGCACTCACGGATGAAACTGCACTTGTACAATTTAAAGATCCATCCCAGCAGCTGACATAGAGTAGACATGGTGAGTAGTTTTGTTGATCACATGCAAGGGATTTAGCATCATGCATGTCATTAAGCACACGCATGTAATCCAACCCATTCAACGCACTCACCAAGGCGAAGACAAGAAGCAAGTCCAATTGGAGCTGAACATGTACTTCGACAAGTTGATGCGCATGACCACCGGCACACACTTAAATATCAGCACGGGCATTATGCATTAGTTTGTTTCCGTTTCAGCCACACCAAGAAGACCATGTGCATGTTAGCAGATGGGTTGGATGAAGGATCCGAGCCAATGCACCGGTTGCAATGGAGGCAAGAGTTCGCTTCAACAAGATGTCACCATGAGGTGCATTCACATCCTCACAGACGACCAAGCTTGGCACCATATCACCACCTTCAACATCACAAACATGTCAAAGAGTTGGTCTCAACATAATAGACCGAGTGTTAGTGATGTCTTGCTTGGCTTGCTCAAGCCATGTTGTCTCACATGAGTAAATGTGCATTGTAACATTGGGTCATGTCAAGTGTAAGTAACGTATCAATAGTCGGACGTAACAATCATAGAGTAGGTGAAGAGTCATGAGGGTAGTTGAATTATCACAAAGGGAAATGTCAAGGGTCACCCCACCCTTTGCTATAAATAGTCCCTCACAACTCATTGTGTAGGCTTTTGGTCAGCCGAGCTTCTATTAAGACAATCTTGAAGAAGGCTTGGACAGTATTGTAATGTGCCTTGGCTTCTCCATTGCACAGAGCTAGTACATCTCTTTGGAGGAGTAGGTGGATGTGGCTGTAACATTTCACTGATGGGGTTAGTAGGTTTACATGGATGTATTGTATGATTGGAACTTACACTTTTATGTAATAAGATCCAACACATTTTCATGCATATGTTGTTATTGTAGTTTGATTGCGTTGGTTTCCTTAATGATATATGTTGTTTAACTTACGTATTTATGTATGAACTGATTCACATACAATTACATGAATCTTGTTGCAAATGTGTTGTATATGCTGTTAATGTTGTCTCGTCCATGTCGACTGCTCTACCGGACACCAGATAGACCTTTCACATGAACCTTGCTATAACAACCATTGCACTCATTCAGACTGATCCATGAGTGTTGTATGTGTTATCTTACCTTGCATGTTGTGACTACCGCATCTGAGTGGACTGCTCTACCGGAAGCTGTGTATGTCCTTTTGTGTTGTGTGTTCCTAGCTGAGTTGGGACTGATCCCTTTCAACCTAGAACTCACCTTCACCCTTTTCTCTCCCTTATGTGTTAGAACCTCTCATACATCTTCTTTGACCCACTGCAGCAGTCACACCCTTGCTACTGATAGAGTTATATTACTTGCTTCTGTGTGACATCGTGGTCAAGGCATTACCTTACGACCCACTGCTGGGACTCCTACACCAAATGGTCTGACGTCTAACTGGGACTTCTTACCGGGGAGATCCCCTTGACATGTTGGTAGGTCCAACACTATCAACAGGTGGGGAAGGGACCAAGATGTGCCAAAGTTCACAAATTTTTTCCATACCCTTTGCACGAAGCTGAGTATCAAGGATTATGAGTAGCATTTGGTACTCAAGTATTACGATTGTCTACACAAGTACATCTAGGAAAAGATAGAGTTCCTGGAAATCTCCTCACTTGGAATTTCATATCGATACACTATTAAGATCGAGCATAAGTTTAAATAAAAGAAGTGGGACTTTGGATCTGTGAATCCAATGCAAGGGAAAGACACCCCCAAGCTGTAGAACAAAGGACAAAGCCAAGGCAGGGTGACTTAGGAGAAACCACTGAAGCCGCGAGCAAAGAACGACACCACAAAGACAAAGAAGGACACATGGAAATGGTGTGAATTCCATAAGATCCCCACTCACAACACAAGTGAGTGTCTAGTGGCTATGTTGAAGGCTTCTAAATCTAATGCATGTTCTGACTCTAATTCAAAAACTAACAAATGGAATGAAAAAGGGAAGAAGATTATCAATGTGGAGCCTAGTGCCCATGTTGCCACCACCAAGATCCAAAAGGATGAGCCCAAAGATCTACAGGATTGAGACTTTCTCTTCCACTCACAGATATGGGTGAAGGGTTTTCCGCTGGAGTTCATTGTCGAGAACGGGAGCCAAAATAACCTCATTTCAGCAGAGTTCATGGAGCGGTTGGGGCTACCAACCACACCACACCTGCAACCGTATACCATTGGGTGGCTTTGCCAAGGATGAGCTTTTTGCATCAACCAATAGTGTTTCCTTCCCTACAACATCAACCCCTTCACATATGAGGTATTTTGTATTGTTGCTCCTCTTGAAGTTTGTGATGTATTATTAGGCCATCCATACTTGTGGAAGTGGCATATCATGTATGATTCTGGGCCTCACACTATTATTATTAATTTGGGTGATAAGTTGTATAGGATACCAAAGGTAGCATTTCCTACCACCATTTATTTGATCACTGTGAAGCAATGTAGTAAGATTATTTCTCAGACTAGAAAATTTGTTTTCCTTATGATTCGCCCTCAGGGAAAGAAAAAGGTTTTGGCCACAACCTCTAGAGATGGATCCTCTACATGAAAAAAATAGATGGAAAAGGTTTTGGAGGAGTATAGGGACATCTACACCTCAACCATAGGGGTACCTATACATTGTTAGGTCAAGCACTCCACCAATCTAACCCGAGGCGTGCCACTACCCAATGGGCCTATCTATCAACGCTCTACTCTAGAGAATGATGAAATCAAGGGGTAGATTCAATAGCTATTTCAAAAAGGGCACATCAAGGAAAGTTCATGACCTTGTGGGAGCATGTTCGTGTTGATACAGAAGGATGGGACCTCAAGACTCTGTATTGACTAGTAGGTGCTAAACAAGATCACTGTCCGGAATGGGTATCTGATCCCACAGATTGATGACCTTCTGGACCATATTAAAGGGGGGAAATATTTCATCAAGATTGAATTGAAGTTTGGTTATCATTAGGTTCCGATTGAACCCTTTGATGTGTGGAAGAGTGCCTTCAAATGCAAGGAGAGCCTTTTCAAATGGTTGGTCATGCCTTTCAGGTTGACGAATGCCCCCGCAACCTTCATGAGGCTGATAAATGAAATCTTGTGACCCTTCAACAACTCATTCATGGTGGTGTATTTGGATGACATTGTAATCTTCAACCATAGTTGGGAAGATCACATCCATGATATTCGACAGTTCCTCCAAACCCTGTGGAAACACAACTTGTGTGCCAATTTGGAGAAATGCACGTTTGGTATGACCCAAGTTCAACATCTGGGGTACATAATTAATGATAATGGTGTTCATGTGGACCCAAACAACATACAAGTCATTCGAGATTGGCCAGACCCAACCACTCTAATAGGTCTCCACAACTTTCTGGGTGTTTCCAACTTCTACTGCAAGTTCATGTTGGGGTTCTCTCATATCACTTGGACCTTGAGTCAAGTCACCAAGGGAGGAGAGAAATCAAATTTGTTTTTGTTTGAATCCCAACAGAAGGTGTTTTCCAAGTTGAAGAATTGCCTCTACTCTACACAAGTTCTCACATTATCGGACCTGCAACAACCATTTGAGATCGAAATGGATGCCTTCAATTATGTTATTAGTGCAATTCTTACTCAACAGGGGCATCTAGTGGCATATCATATTGAGACAATTTCAGACATAGTCTGAAAGTACCACTTATGATAAAGAGATGTATTCCATTGTGGAGGCCTACCAACAACGGAAACATTATATTATGGAGAAGGAGATAATCATCCACGTAGACCACCAACGCCTACAATTTATTTAAACACAAGGGAAGTTGCAGAAATATCACCATTAGAAATGATTCACATACCTATAATAGTTCCATTTGAACATTAAGTACAAGAAGGGAAGCACCAACAATGTTGCATATTGCCTCAGCCGACCGCCAGTTATGTCGCTGGCCACTTTGGTTGACTCTTGTGGGAATGAGACTTCAAGGTGGTTGTATATTTATAAGAGTGATCTAGAATTCGACAACGCATACCAGACACTTGTAGAAGGCAAGAAAGTTCCAAATTTTCACCTCTAGGATGCACATTTATGCCACCTCGAACACCTTTATGGTCCTTCAAGTGAGCATGCCAAGATGATTTGGGAGGCGTACTACATTAGGGTCACTAGACATTTTGGATATAGAAAATAGTGGTAGTGTTGTAGAAGTATTTTTATTGGCTGAACCTTTGACAGGATATTGGGAAGTACATCAGATCCTTCACTGCCTATGCCATTGTAAAACCGACTATCAAGAAGCAAGACCTAATACTCCTTTACCTACTCCTATTCGACCTTGGGAATCCAAATCCATGGATTACATGTCAGACATTCCTTCTCTTAAGCATGGCAATGACTGTGTTTTCATTATCATCGATAGATTCTATAAGATGGAAATTCAGGCACCCTGTAAGAAGAGTATCACAACAAAATCCACTGATAAGCTCTTATTTGAATAGGTGTGGGTACACTTTGGGATCCCACAGTCCATTATCTTAGATCAGGATAGTAGGTTCCTAAGCACATTTTTGTCAAGTCTCTGGTCGACGCTGGATACCAATATCAGTAAGTCCATGACTTTCCACCCCCAACCTAATAGCCAAACGGAGGTTATCAACATAATAATTGTACACATTTTATGCATGTACAACTCGAAGCATCCACACACATGTGATGAAATCCTCCCTCGTGTCTAGGAAATCTACAATAGAGCTCTACATAGCTCAACTAGACACAACCCTTTTCAGGTGGGATTAGGATTCCAGTCACTATGTCCCATTGATGTGGCCATATCATTTGTAGCTACTCTAACAGATTTGGCTCATGTCTAGTCTAAAGCTGACAGGGATAACACCTTCATTGAGAAAATTTAGCACATCCTCTAGCAGATCCATGACATATTGGATAAATCTAATGTTAAGTACAAGAAACATCATGATTAGCATCGGGTGCCACACAAGTTCCGGGTGGGTGACAAAGTTTGGTTACATTTTCAGAAGGAGCACCTCATTGGGCCCCACCGCAAGCTTCACCTCCTCTGATATGGGTCTTACACCATCAATAAGGTTGTAGAGGGAAATTATTTTGAGCTCAACATTCCACCATTCCTTGGTCTACACCCACTATTCAATGTGGGCCATCTTCGACCATTACTGGACACATTAGACATTGCAAAACAACTCCCACCAACAGAGTTAAACCCAGACTGCATGGAACATGCATGCCACAACTAATTGGATCATGGATACATAGATCAAGAATACTCGCCAACAGAATATCCAATAGTATCAGGTTGTCAAAGCTGGCCAAATCCTGCACCAAGGCAAGTGGCTCACCTAGAACCAAGTTCAACATAAATTTCCCCATCTCATGGAGGCACTCAACGTAATGGGGACCATTTCTTCCTAAGGGTGGAGGACTGATCTAGGTGGATATTGGTGGCCACCTACCTATTCCACTTGGACCCCAACCACTATTTCTTTAAGTTTCCTTAATTATAGAACAATTTTCTATTTTTGGTAGTTTTTTGTTCGAGAAATTCTGGAGCCATTATGAGGCCATAAACAAAATTTTTTTGAAAAATGGGCAAACATGAGACTTTGATTGATGATTGAAGTCGAAAGTTGTCTTCCTAGTATATATATATTTCTGACGAGGTATTGTGTGAGTAAAATATATTGTATGCCAAAATTACAACCCCAAGAAGTTGATGTACCAATTCACCTAAATGCGGCCCATAGTTTTGGCGCTTCATCTCCGAGGGTTAGATTTTTGGATGTTTAGGGTTTTCCATTGCTTCTTAATAATAAATAGATCTTCAAGGCTCATTATAACACAGTTCAGAGGCATGTAGTCGCCTCATCTCTTCTTAGAGATAAGCTACCATCACCTGATCTAGACTATTTCTATTTCTCTATGTAAGCATATTTTAGTTCTTTGATATTAATGAAGGAAGTTTATTTATGCTACATCTCTGTGTATATGTGTATTTTTGTATTTTTTTGTGTTCCTGCATAAGTCTGGATTATTGTGAACACCTTAAGTTCACAAGTAGTGATGATGATGGTTTGATTTCATCAACTTTGCGCACTCTTGATCCCAGTCCAAAAGTGAAATTCACCCTTCATGTTTTATACTCTTCATTTTGGAGCTGAGTGAAGGTTGATAGTCAGTGTATGTGAGTTAGAGAAGGTTGCATTGTGTGAGTATGCTTCAGAACTATTTGTGAGAAGGATTGCTTCAGTGTATGAGTTCTAATGGTAACAGAATGAGTAGATCTATTTGCTAAAGCAATGTTTTGATTCATAAATTTAGATTGCAGATCAAAGAAATAGATAATAGTAGTAGAGTTTTTGTAGAGATGGAGAGCTTGATATAGCTTCAAGATTCTGACTCTCTAATTTTTTTTGTAGGTGTTGTTGATGCATTTGGCACATAAAAAATTTGTTTTATGCTGCTAATTATACTATGTAGTAATTATATTTTGGAGTGAGGGTTTGATGTGATAGATGAGTGTGTGATATGTTTGGATGATTGTATTGTTGGAGATTTTATGCTTATATTGTGGCCACTATATTTCTTGAGTGGAGAGAATATGATTGTGGTGTTTTTTATTTGATTTATTGATGGTGTCTTACTGCTGGAGCTCATATTGCACAATTGCATCAAGTCAAGCAAAAAGTATTGGGATCTAGTATGAAAATAAATGAAACAAGGTCCACATAGAGAATAGGATCAGTGATTTTATGAGAGTGGAGTAGTGATATCGACACTTCAATGAATGTGTAACCTCCTCCTCCCACATTTACCCAAGATAACCAACTAACCAGGGTAAACATGTGACGAAGAATTACTACGATGTGATTCAAATTCCAATGTACAGTTAAGGAAGTGGAACTAACAAGAAAGACCAATTTCACCTTCCTCAGGAGCTATAGAACCTTCAAGACCCAACCAATCCCTTAAAGTGTCCAACCCCCAAGAGAAATTGACATGTTGCTGAACTAGACCCCCAATATCTCCCATGACAAGGCATGCATGTGACTGATACCCTCCAGTTGCTCCCACATCAAGGAATCCATGTGACTATGGACCTTTTCAGGTATTTTTATGCTAGTGACCCCAGACTATGAGCCAATTTTTTAGGGCTATAACTTAGGCCTCTTCCCAGAACTTCATGAAAATTACAGAATTGATATATGGAAATGAAATAATATTACTAATGCAAACACTTGAACAATTAATTTACTAGAACCCTACCAACCATGATAGGTATTCTATCAAACACATCACAAACATGTAATCTACAGGTCATAACAACATATCTGAACATAGGGATCTCATACTTATCTGATAATCATCAAGGAGGATTGATGTCTCCTCCCAATACTTGCATTTTTATCTGTTAGGTCATTCATTAACTAACATCTCATATGTTAACCAAGACATGATGAGATACATACATAAATATTATCATAAAACATGCTCATAACCATCAAATAACTAGAGATATATCAATGACGAAACAACTATTAAAGCCACATAATGACAAGAACATTTACTCATGAAAATACCAAAGGAAAATGAGATATTATTAACATATGAAAATCCAACCAAGTTAGGTACTTCCACATACCACTCGACCATAGATTGGCTGAACCAAATCTCTCTTTCAGCCAATCAACCCTGCGTCATATTCCAAGCATAAATGTGGAATTTCATGAAACAAATCAAACAACACCAAACCAGGGCTTCAAAAGGCCAAACCACCTCAACTAGTGATTCCACCTCACTATCAGACATCACTAACCATCAACAAATTGACCTCTATCCATGTAGTCTAGGGCTCAAATCATTTGTTCCAACCAAAGATTCTTGGACTAGTAACTTACCCCACAACTCCCGCCCGACTCTAGAGCATTTGTGCAACTAAGCTTTTAGGACTAGTAACTCAACCCACCAAGGGACCAGAGTGTTTGTCCAACCAAGGCTTCTAGGGCTAGTAACTCAACCTAAGCTATTAGAGGGATTCCAAAGCATTTTATCCAACAAAGGCTCCAAGAACTAGTAACTCAAACCAAAACCATAAGGAACATGAGAACCAACCAGAAAACAAAAGGAAAGAAAGCCACAACACCATGATTATCCAAGAAATGGAAAGGCTAGGCAAAACCACTATCAATCTAGGAAAACCTCCATTCTAATGACAAATCATGACCAAGAAACCACATTCATATGCCATGCATGCCAAAACTAGCAAATAAATCATACATGCAACTCAGTACAAGCAAGAAAAACCTACTATCATTGTTGATCTCAATGTTCTCTTGCACTTTCTTGCTCTTCTTTTACCTTCTTGCTCCAAATCCCAAGTAGAACCCTTTAGCTCCTAGACAACACTAGATATATCACCACCTAGCCATCAAACCCTTTAGCAAAAGCTCGAGAAATGTGATCATGGTAACCGCTACACCTGAAAAAGAGTTCCTCCCGTCTAACTTCCCAAAAATGCTCTTGAACATTTGGATATGCTTCGAGGAGGCTAGGTCCCTTGAGTTCCCCCCTGTGTAATTTGTATCTCTTTCCCATAACTTCCACCATATAGAGAAACTAGGCAATGAATACGAGAGTGGGACTTGACCACGAAAATGCAAGATAAAAAACAATTCACCTTGGTAGATACAACCTATAATGGATTAGCCCTACACGACTTTTACAATATAATTACTTCCACTGTCTAGAAACACTTCAGGTTTAACATGATAATTAATCAATCATACATAAAAACGATTAACTACACCACTCATTAACTATGATGATTACCCTCTAGCGGTGAAAATATCCGAATATCAAATTATGAAACGACATGTCACCATTTGTTTAGCCAACACTCGCTTGATTAGTTACCCGCTCCTTTGCTGATGTGCGATTTGTTAGCACTTTGATTTTGACATAAAAGAAATAAAAAAAATTACCATTGGTGCTGATAATCTAGCTATCATCACTTTTATTCCACAATTTTTAGAAACTATCAGTGATAATACAACTATCAATGCATTTATTCAACATTTCCAAATTGGCGCTAACAATCCAACTATTAGCGCCCTAATTTTTTTTTGAATAATAAAAAATTACAATGTTGAACTTAAAACTATGAAGAAAAAATTAGATAACAACTGGCTCTAGTGGAGATGTTGTCCTCCCTGTGGGGCATCAAAGAACTTGTTGCTCTAGTGCCTGATCCATTGGACCAACTCTTTATTATGTGTCAAATTTTCAAGTAACTATTTTATTGATATGAAATAAAACTGAAATAGTGTACTGAAACTTCAAATAAAACTTGACAAACACCTGTCTGGATCTTAGGGCCTTCACTCCAATCTTCAAATCCCTTCTAGTGTTGTGCACACCTGCAACTGCTTTGAAACTAAAATGGATATGTACAAATGGAAAATGGACATTTCTCTTTCAAGCTAGGTAAGACTTCAAAAAAACCCATTTACTGGGCCTCCACTGATGATTTCACCCTCTAAATCCTCCAGATTGAATGCATTCTTACCACAAAATGCAACTATTTTATAGGGAGCTTTCTAAAAATGATCAAACTTCCTGTGCTTCCCTTTATCTTCAATCCTAGCATGCCATCTCAGTATGGTATCTTGAATTTTAAAATTATCTTCATTTACCTTCTTATCAGATACTTTGTTCAATTTGTCGTGAAACATCTATGCTTAATTGTATACTTGTTTTCACAATTGTTCAGCTACAATAAGCTGATTGATTCTTCTCTGAAAATCATTAGGTTTTTCATTGTGCTCCTATAAAAGTCTCATTACTGGTATACTCAAGGAAACTAGAAAAAATGCTTCTATACCATAAACTATTTGAAATGGTGAAGTGTTGATTGACCTTTCAGTACTAATTTCATTTTCCCATAAAGAAAAATTTAGTTTAGTATGGCAAGACTTTGTTGTCCTCTAACAACTTTATAATAATTTTGATTAGTCTTTTATTAGATGACTCAACCAAGCCATTTCCTTGGGGATAGTAAGTTGTAGAATGACCCAATTTGACATTATATTCTTCACAAAACTTTTTCATCTTATGGTATTTGAAGGCTTGAGAATTATCTTGTATAATCTTTCTCGAGAAACCATATCTAGATAAAATATCTTCTAAAAACTGAATTACCACAATGTCTATAGCTTTCCTGGTTGGAATTGCCTCAATCCACTTTTTGAAGTAATCTGTGGTAGTAAAAATCCACTTACGTTGACCTAAATAAGTTGGGTGAATCTCTCCTATGAAGTTGAATCCCCATTGCTGAAAGGGGGTTTCCGCTGAGATAGGTTTTAGAGGTAATGACAACAACTTAGCTATTCCTTCAAAGATTTGACATTTGAAACAAGCTTCCATTTCCTTATGAACATATGAAAATAAAGTTGGCCAATGAAAACTTGCCCTAAGAATCCTATTGGTTGTAGCCTTCCAATAGTGGTGTCCTCCACAAACACCCTGATGGAATTCATTTACAAATTTCTTTGCTTCACTTTCAATCAAATAATTTAGGAGAATTCTCAATGGATCCTTCTAGTAAAAATATCCATCAAGACAAAAATATTTAATTTTTTCATTTTCAGTGATGTTTCTCGAGTTTTGTCTGTCCCTGGTGGAGCTTCCATATTTTGGAGAATGTAGATTATATCACTGTACCATGGGAAAATTTTTAGTTCATCAAACACCTTTAAACTCATCCAGTCATCTATGTCATTCAAGCATATTGATTGTAAATCCATACCAAAGGAATCAACATTTGTCTTTGTCATCAATTTTTCTAAGCCCTGGCCTTTAGTAAACTTTTTTGGCTTGATCTCTAAGTCATATTCCAGCAGTTTAGCAATCCACTAACCTCTTCTTCCATCACTATCAGGTTGACTTAGAATATTTGTAACTACACTATTGGGGGAAAAGTTTTATCATGAGAATGAAGAATATATACTATAAAATCCTTCAATGTCTTAACAAGTGAAAATGGTTGCTTCTCCATGATATTATACTTCAATTATGCATCCCTTAATGATCTGCTAAAAAAATAAATAGGTTGTTCTTGATTGTCATTGTTTTTCTGTAGTAATACTCTAGAAATGGTATGTTTAGATGCAAAGGAAAAAACAAAAATTCCTTTGAGAAATATGGACTTATTAGAAGAGGTGTATGTGTTAAGGCATGATTAATTCCATTAAATTATTTTCTCACTGGAATTGTCCACTTAATTTCGCTTCCTTTCTTCAGCATATTGGTAATTTCCTTTACAATTTCTTCAAAATTAAAAAAAAAATCTCCTTAGAAAGTTAACTTTACTAGGTAAATATTGTGTTTCCTTTTTTACTTCTTTGCAGTTCTATCTTTTTTATTGTTGCAACTCTATCTGGATCAATTTTAATTCCCTCTTTAGAAACCATGTGACACAATAATCTACCCTCTTGCATAGAAAAGTGTGGCCACTTTGGATTGAGAGGGATGCCACACCTTTTTCACTTTGGAAATATTTTCCTAAGATATTTTAGGTGATCCAAATTTGATGACAAGAAAATTGTTATATCATCCAGATAAACCACTACAAATTTTTTTTTTTCTTCTGCAAATATATGTCCATCTCCCTTTGTAATGTTGCTCCAACATTCATCAGCCCAAAAGGCATTTTGGATTTCATGAAGGTGCCCCATGGTGTAGTGAATGTTGTCTTGCATTCATCCCTCAAATTCACCAATATTTGGTTATATTCGTAAAATCCATCAAGCATTTAAATGCTCTTAACCCCAAATACTTTCTGTAATATATATTCCATCTTAGGTAGCAGATAGTTGTCTTTGAAAGAAAACTTATTCAGACTTCTTAAATCTACACAAAATATTATTTCTAAACTCTCTTTTCTAACCAGAATTAGATTGGCAATCCAATTAGAAAATATTAATGGAACAATAATCTTAACAACAAGTAATCTTTTAACTTCCCTTTTTATCAATGGAAACAACCTAGGCTTAATCCTTGAGTGGGATAGTGCTTTGAATGACGTTCTTCTCATAAACCTTTAAATCTTCATACCTCCAGGAAAACACATATGAAAACTCTTTCAACAATTCTGCATGCTACTGCTTCTACTCTGTTTTCAAAGAAGTGGAAACCTTAACTACCTTAGCATCTTATTTTGTTCCCAAATTGTAATCCTCCAACTCATTATCACTTGGTGGAATCTTGGGTTTTACAACTACATCATTTCTATCAAATAGTCTTTCTAGAGCAACCAATCCTCTCAGAATAAAATTGTTTCTTAGTTGAATAATTTCTTGTGCAACTATACAATTCATAAAAAAAAATTGATTTTTATTCAATTCTAGTTCCTCATATTGATTCTGATCAATAGGGGTATTTGCAAATTCATCGGTCAAATTTAAGAATCTTTGAATATGTTGACCGTCCTTAAAAACATGCCAATTCTTGATGTTGTCTAGGATAGAGGGCTCGTGTTTTACATTAATCTCATCTTTTCTATTCATATAAATGGGAATAAAAGCACTAGCAACAATAGATAGGGAATCTACCATAGCATTTTTTTATAGAAAATATGAGATTAGTGTAAATAGTAGGAATTTTATATGTACCTAGGACTTGATTCACAACCAAGTCAAAGTATTCGAAGACATGAATCATTTTGGCTTTCTGTTCCCTTAGGATATTTAATCCAATGATCAAAGTGTCATACTCTACAACTTTGTTGTTGCATTTAATGTATAGTTTGAAGGAGTGTCACTGACTAGTAAGATCTGGTGGAATGATCCAGATACCTACTCCTAAACCATATTTGTAAGTGGAACTGTCAAAATGCATATTCCATATATCATCTTAATCTTCTTATACTTTATCCTCCTAAAATTCACCTTCAATTTGTCATTGTTTCTCTTACTCAAAGCACAAATCATTTACAAAATTTTAGAATCAAGACTAGTGTCAATTGCATAATGAGGATGATTCTCCAATTTAGCGTTGCTACTCACCACATACTTCATATGGACCTCTCTGTAAATTCTTTTGAGTTCTCAAAACAATGGGATGGATGCATAAGACATCCATCTACAGGGTGCCTCCCAACCTAGCTGACCAAGACCATGAAAGAAACATGCCAAAACCTAAGTAGGATATCCGCTACTACCATGTCCATAACAATACCTTTTGGAGGAAATTGGGTTAGATTTACCACAGTATCTTTGATTAATCCCAAGCACTTGACCTTTCTTTAATCAAATGAAAAAAAATCTTTGTAGGGCTTGGAAATATCAAGTCTCAAATTGTCCATGACTGACTTAGGAATCAAGTTGTGTGATGCTCCAAAGTCTAGCATGGACCAATGAAGGATCATGTCATGGATATTTAAAATAACATAAAAAGGAGGTGTTGTCCTTTGAGATAACCTAAGGTCAAATGGCTATTCCAAAGCATCTAAAATATTTTGTTTGATTTTAATGGTTGGATGACTAGTGAATTGCTTTTTAACAGGTGCTTTAAACTCAGAAAGATCTTTAATAAAACAAAAGGTTGTTATTTAAATACATATGGTTATTTTGATTTTAAATGTGATGGATAAGAAGAATATAGAGAAATATAAATGATTTAATATTCAGATAGAGTATTTCACCATTTACAAGCAGAAATTGAGAAAACTGTGTTTTCCTAATTAACAAAATATAATCAAGTCATTTTAGAAACCTTGTGCAATTTAAATCTAAAGAGGAATTTACAAGAATATACAGTCCTATAAATTAATCTCTTAATTAAACTACAACTTCACAATGGATTCAAAATGAAACTAAAATTCAGTTAAATTTTCAATCGGATGACTGTAAATCAAATAAATTATATGAGGAATACATAATGAAAAACATAAGAAAATAACTCACAGAGAGACAAGCCATATGAAGTAAATACAAAATCTTTTATTCAATAAAAAATGCTCCAATTTGGTACAAATATGTCTAGTAACTAGCTCAAGGGTGCAACCCTGAATACTTCGACAGAATGAAGTATTTAAACAAAATACAAAATATTACAATCGATTCCTGAGCGATGAGGCATGTTGTTATTACTTAAAATTTAAAAGAAAGAGAAGCAATTCGGTCCAAAAGAATGAATCTAAACATTTGGCCCTATTTTGATGGAAAACTGTTGCTAAGTGGCCACTCTTCTGGTGCTACATTGGCCAAGTTGATCTGTCCTCTAATCCTAATATTCACACAACTTTTCCCACCATTCTTCATTTGGAATTGATATTTTAGTTGGTCTACAGGAGATCTCATCTACCTCAGTATACTTGCCAAAAGTTGGTTTTACAGTAAAAATATGTTTTATCTCATTCTGAATAAAACATATGTTACTGATGGCCTTGTAGAATTCCCTGCTTGTCATGGAACCTTTGATGTTGGAGGAATTGGCTGTGTCCTTGGCAATTTCCTATAGCTTCTTCAAGTAATCCTCCCTGGTCATTAGCTTATCATTGATGACAAACAGTGAAGGCATACCCTTCTTGTTTAAGGCATCAATTCTTGTGAAAAATCTATTAGCTACAATTTCTAGAGCGTGACACTTCTTAGTTAACTGTACTACCAGGTTCTTTTTAGTCGGGACTTTCTTTACCTCCAGAATGGTTTTAGTCATGTCATCCACTCCTAGATTATCTAATTCATACCTATTCTTAGAATTGAGAAATATTATTATGATGTTGGCTATAGAAGGCATCTCTCCCAGTTGAGCATTTATATTGGCAATTGTCTAGTTTTCCTTTTCCCTTAACTCCTTTTGCTAAAAAATGATCTGGATACATGGCTAGATTTCATCAATCTCCTCTATGATGTTGTTCCAGATAATTTCTTTAACACAACCAAGAGTATAGCCAATGGAAGACTCACCGGCTAACTTCTTCCATGCCTCAACTTGATTTTGAGCTCTCTGAAGCTCTGCTGCATGAAAAATGTCACACTTCTTTTGATGATCCTCTAGTAGTTTTAATTGATCTTGCAGTTTCTTAATTTCTTTAGTCCGGAGGGACATATTTTGAACTGCACTAGCTAACTGGTCTGAACCCTCTCCTGTACTACTGGTAGTTGATATGGTAGTTGGAATGACTATGATAGGAATTGCTTCTAAAGGAGAAATTTGTTTAGCAACCTTCTCCTTTTCCTTGATTAACTTCTCCATCTTTTTTTCCATCTGTTTCAGCTAAGAAATCTGTCCTATGATGAGTTTCATCATGTCTGCCTTTTCAAATTTTGTTTCTAGAATATCCTTGGCTAGAGGATCTTCAGTAGTTGGGAGTTTCAATTGTTTCCATAGTGCTACTATATCCAAATTCTTCTTTTTTATCAACACTTCTACAACATTGATGTTCGCAGGATCATAACCAAGTTTAATTACCAAATATTCCAAGGTTTTAATCTTGGTATCTTTGGCAAGAGTTGAAATTTTATCCATCTTTAATTGTGACTAGACATTTGCTAGTGTTACCTGCAACTTGGACAAGGTCATAGCTATGCTAGTTACAGTAGAGAATATCAATTCTCCAGTCTATTTTTGCATCTCCATTTGGTGAATGGGATGTATGTCCTTGATATCAAACTCAAAATATGTCTTCTTATAATCTGATACTCCTTTGAGATGAGGAACTTGTGCCTAAAGGAATGTCGTCTACATTTTCCCCTTCTCTGAGTCAAAGGCTAAGAGTAGCCTGTTTTGGGCACCAGAGGTTTGTTTCCAAAATTGGTTGTATGTGTTTATCTTCAAGGCTTCATTTCTGACCTTTATTTCCTTGAAGACATCCATGATTATCTTCTCTGGCTAGCTTGAAGTA
This sequence comes from Pinus taeda, assembly GCA_000404065.3. Classification (NCBI taxonomy): domain Eukaryota; kingdom Viridiplantae; phylum Streptophyta; class Pinopsida; order Pinales; family Pinaceae; genus Pinus; species Pinus taeda. The sequence goes on from APFE030202272.1 coordinate 86,121, forward strand.
GATGTACCTGTGTGCTTAATCTATTGCTACTCTTGTGATTTCATGGAAGTGGTAGGAGACTATGTAGACTGATCACCTACTAATGAAGATACAAGAGGCTCATCAGTGGTGATGAGAGTTCGCTGCTCTGACTCTTTGCTAGTACTTAGTTTCGAGCTAAGCTTAGCCTTCTTTCTGTACATGATTTTAAATCCCTCACTAAAGATATCAGTCCCTAAAAGAGACTCTTCCTCTCTACTCTTATTGGTTGTCTTTTCTTGCATTGTAGGAGTCTGCACTGATGAGGAGACCTACTGTTCTTCTGCCTCTTGTAATTTGTTTTCATCCCACTTTGGTTAATTCTTATATTTTTCTATCTCTGGCCTAGGTGTGTGAAAATAAGGAGTAGACTTGTTTTCTACCTTTAATATAGAAATTATCCCTATTGGATCATAGGACCAGGAAAAACTATGATTAAACTATATTTCCCTGAGTAGTTTGTCAGCCTCTTGACCTGCTACCCTAGTGTTGCAAATGAATGGACCAACCTGTGTTTTTATCTTGAACTGAGACTTTTTCTTGGCAACAAAAAAATGGACTTCATCCATGTTGATCATTTTCTTGATGTATTCTAAGGCAAACATCATCATTGGGAGGAATTTTGGCAGCTTATATGGTGGAAGCTCACATCCAAAAATCCTTATCTCTATGTAATTCTCATATAAGTACCAGTCTCCTATTTGTACCTATTCTGATAGCTGCAAGACCTTTTTGATTTATTCACTAATCCTTGGTTCAGTTCTGTTGCTTAGGAGGCTTATGTCTAGATGGAAAAACATCTTAGTAAACTGTTTGTAAGTTTATTCTTTCTGCTCTTTCATAACCAGAGCGGTCCAGAAAATGACTGACTGTTGGTTTCCTTTTTCATTCAACTTTTGCAATGACAAGTTCATGTTGTCCCCTTGAAAATATAAGAACATGTAGACTAAGATAGAGGCATATTTGAATAACTCCTGTGTAGGAAACTTGACTAGTTGTTGATGAATAGACTCTGAAAGGAAATCGTTGAAATTGAACACAATTGAGGGCTTATCATCATTAGAAAAGATGGATAAAAATCCTATAATGGCCTCATCTACCATTTGGTCAGAATAGTAGCCAAGGAGGTAGGAAATGACAATGATTATTTGCTTAGCTCTCTCAGGGAATATGGATGAGGGATAAGGAGTATTTTTCTTTGGTAATGCATCATCTTGTGTTAAGAATAATACAAGAGTTTGGGCTCTCTTAGCAAAGTCTAATTTCTGGGATATTTCAAGTAGAGCTTCATAGGAAAATAGGGTAGTATTGTTGACAATGGGGGCCTGAATCATTTGATCAATAGCTTGAGGGGTTATGGTGAACAAAATGTGTCCATTTGGATTAACTATGGCCCTTTGGCTTCGTAAATATGAGGCATGGAATTTTCTAATGAAATCAGGAGTGCTGTGGGTACGAGGAAATATGTAACGAGGTAGGTTTGACTCCAACAGCTGGATTTCATCTGATTTATCAATGTATTTATCTTCAATCCAACAGTACATCTCAAAGAGGTCGAGCTCACAGAGTGTATCGTGGATCTTGTAATCACTATCAACCATAGAGATATGATGAAGATCTACAAGAGGATAGTTCATAGGATTAACAATTTCCTCTGGTCCTTTGTCCTTAGGAGGCATGATGGCTAAGGCTGATAGTGAAAACGTGATTGTTTGAGGAAACAATTCACGGACAGATAGAAAGTTTTGGGGCCAAGAATAGAAGGAATAGTTTGACAATGATCAGGAAAGTAGTGTCACTAGTAGTTGACAGTGTTGGCATCTGGTGAGCAACCTGTAATCAAAGCAATGATAGTGATCAAACAAAAATTCTATAACCTGTAAATAGACAAGAATAAGGTTTATATAGGAGTTCCGGTTTTCCATTGGTGGCACGGGTTCGTTGAGTTAACGACTAAGCAAATTAAATGCTTAACAGATTTATTATGGAGGGAATGGATATGATTTGATGGGGTTAACAGATAGATGAGGTGGCAGTAGAGGAATGGTGGATGCACAATGGTCAGGTAAGCAGTATCGGGAATAAGGAATTCAACTTTTTGAAGGGGGTGGTGAGCAGTTTATGGTTTTGCTCTTGGGGGGGGTCTGAAATGCTGTGGAGCTGCCACGTAGGGGCAGGCGCGGTTTGGTATACTGCCCATTTTGGACCCCCCCACCCCAGCGGTAAAGCTCGAATGGTGAAGGGGGGCCGAAATGGCTCGAGGGATGTCAGATGAAAGGCGATAGATGAAGATGAAGAGTGATATGGTGGAGGATTAACATGATGTGACAAGATGGTATGGTGGGGTCAGGAATAGATATTTAATGTGATGTCGGGAAATATAGAATATAAGGGGGTTATCGACTTTAGGGAAATGATATGAAGGGAATGGATTGGCAGAGGGGCGATATGGGATTAATACTTAGGTTATGGGTTTTTTTTTAAAACATAGGATAGTGTTAATATCCAAAGTAACCATATAAAACTTAGAGTAACCTTCACTCTTTATTCTGCACATGAAAACACAATGGATGTTTGATTATGGCGCATTTAGACTAACAACCTATGCATTTTCAAAAACATAAAATGAATCTTTCCTTTTATTTTGCTTCCCTAACATTTTATTTTCCTTTGCCTTCTTTATTTAGGGCAGCTATATCCTAACATTTTATTGATATGGATGCCTATAAAACATCAAATTTTCCTAAAATTTTAACTTTTTATTCTTTTGCATCCATATCATATCTTAACATTTTTTAAAAATTATTTGACTAATATGCTAACTTATCAAAACTAGATAACGTTACAATATCGACTCCATCTAGGGACTGCTTCCCCCTGTGGGATGCAGAGAACAAGTAGATCCATGTGCCTTCTCCTCAGGCTATGGAGTCTTTGTTGCAACAGATATTCACTTGCAATTTTCAAAAATAAATAAACTCTCCGAATATTTATGGATGGTAAATGGAATGAATGAAGAACCAATACTGAATGTAGTGTTTCAGGTATCTCCCATTGAATACCAATGAGGAATACTCTCCTTCCATATTTTGTAGAATAAATGTATCGTTCCCTTTGACTTCTACAATGCTAAATGGATCAAACTAGAGGTTGTCAAATTTTTCATGCTTGCCTTTGTTTTCTCTCCTTGTATCCCACCTGAGCACTAGGTCACCTTTCTTGAAATTTCTCTCTCTAGCCTTTCTGTCAAAAAGTTCTTTCATCTTGTTTTGGTATTTCCTTAGTTTGTATTGAATTCCATCCCTGTCTTCATTCAATTCAATCATTTGATTAATCCTTCTTGAGAAAACATATTTTTCTTCATAAGATTCTTGGAGGAACCTCATAACAGGCAAAGCTAAATGAGTAGGAAAAATTGCTTCCTTTCCATAACCTAATTGGAGACTTTCCTGTTGATCTTTTAGGAGAATCCTTATTTGCCCAAATGGCATGAATAAGATGGTTTTCCCAACTCTTCTTATGGTGTTCAAGAGTATTCTTAATGACCTTAACTAAGCTCTTGTTGGAAGACTCTTGATCCAGATTTAAACAAGAATGCAACAATTTACATATATAACCATACATAAAGAGATGCAATAGAAATAATACTTCATTTCATTACTGTAAAATACTGAAATATGCTTACAAATAGAAATGGAAATAAACTAGCTAGGGCAATAGTAGCTTAACTCTGAGAAGAGATGTGGTGGCTACATGCCTCTAAACTATCTTAAAATGAGGCTTGAAGGCCTATTTATTGTTCAGAAGCAATGGAAAACCCTAAACATCCAAAAACTTAACCCTAGGAGATGAAGCGCCAAACTATGGGCCCCGTTTTGGGTAAATCCATACATCAACTTCGCAAGGTCGTAACTTTGGCATATGATATTCGTTTGACGCACACCATACCTCGTTAGAAATATTTATCTGAGGACTACAACTTTGGAAAGAGAAAATAGGTCCATGAACCTATGTTGCTCTTAGTTTTCCCTAGAAAACGTCATTTAGGGCCTCAAAACGGCTCCAGAAGTTCAGGACCCGAAAAACTGCTAAAAATAGTAAACTATGCTACAATTAAGGAAACTAAAAAACTGAAAGAAACAATGGTGGCAGTCCAAGTGGAATTGGAGGGTGGGCACCAATATCCACATAGATCATTCCTCCTCCATTAGGAAGTAAAGGTCACCATTGCGTTGAGTTCCTCCATGAGATGAGGAAACTTCCGCTGAACTTGTTCCCTAGTGAGCCACTTCCCCTGGTGAAGGAGTTGGCCTACTTTGAAAAATCAATACAGTTAGATATTCTATTGGAAAGTGTTCTTGATCTGTGTTTCGATGATCTGATCAGTGACAACTTGTTCCATGCAATCTAGATTTAATTTTATGGGTGTGAGTTGTTTTGCAATGTCAAATGTGTCTAGTAATGGTGGAAAGTGTTAGGTTCCTATACCAATAGGATTCATAATTTTTGAATGCCTAATATTAAACCTATAATATGTACATACCTTTGCTTTTTTGCAAATGTTTTCCATATTCAAAAAAATAAAAAAATGTAAATAGGGTATGTCCTAAAAGGAAAATCAGAGGACAAAAAGAATAAAAACATGAAAAAAAATGAAAATATGAACCCCAAGAAAAGAAAAGACCATAAAAGTGAGCAAGTCTAAATGCCACTCCTAGTTACTTTTGATACAAAATAAATGATTGTGTGCAGCTTGTTACCTTTGCCACAATTCATGATAGTCAAAATTTTTAAACTTGACTACTTCATGTTTTCAATTTTATGCTTATAGATAGAGAATAAAATCGGACCAAACTGTTCAATCTTGGCAAATAAGTAGATAGGTAGAGTAAATAAAAAGGAGCTCAAGTGTTTAATCTGAGTCCTTGGATGTAATAAGGTTAGACTTAGTTATATTACCATTGTAAAAGAAAAGAAAGTGTTTTGATAAGGGTTTGCCAGTTTAAGTGCACCCTAATAAAGAGAAGTAAAAATGGTAGGATGAGTAGGTGGGTAAGTAGAAGAAAGGTTGCAGAATTGTGATGATTGTTAGATAAAAGCATATTAATCACCTTCATCATCAAAGTTATAAGTATGGATGAAAATTGGGCATGTATCAAGTTAACAATGTCAAATTGATTAACTTCCCTCTCTCATTACACCTTTCACTTAACTGCTTTCCAATAAAAAGTATTAAGTACCCAAAATCTTAAGTCGAAGGGGCTCAGAGCATTTCTCTGACTTCTGGAGGGACTAGCCCCTCGACCCAATGAATTATAAGTCTTAAGTACTAAAAGCCCCCTCATGAACATTCACCCCCTTTAATTCATTCATAGTCCCAAACAAATCCCTTTTTCTAAGAAAAAAACATCATTTTCCTAAGAAAAAGTAACTTTCCCCTAATAAACCCCTTTTTCTAAAGATAAAACCTTATTATCTTAGGGAAAGTGATCATTCCCCTATGAAAAGACCCCTTTCCTCAAAAACCCAAAAACAGTTCAAGCCTAAGTATAATGTGTTATGACAACAACAAATGAATGAATATGTTACACTTTAGCACTTTTTCATTTTTCATATTAACTTTTAACTTTATATATTAAATCCAGAAAAAAAACAATAACCCTTCCCGTATAGTTATGTAACACATCCCTTATATTAATGCCCCGCCCCCAAAAAGTTTGAAAAATAAACTTTATTAATACAATAACACAATTGATGGGTTAATTAATCGACCAACGATTAATTAATAACAAAAACCCTCTGCCAATGAAAACGACCGCGACACCCTAAACCATGCTTTAATCCATTGATTAAACAAAACCCACTGTGCTTAATCACTGGCCAGGCCCACCCCGATCACTGTGCGATCGGCTCCCCATTAATCCAACGATTATTACCCATATCGGGCAGCCTCTAGCACCTGAACTTTACTCGCCCGATATGGGCAGTTTACTTTTGGGCCCCGATGCTACATGGTGCCCGACGAGTGCCATCGGGAAGCCTTCCCCCGAAACCACTCCAACTTCAAAAGCGGTGTGATCAAACCTACTTACCACCTCCTGCTAAACGACAAAAGATCACATCTCTCACTAAAATCCGAAAGTGCTTTTCCCCATGTGCCCACCAATGGTTGACTTTGTGAATAAAACCAAAAAATATCATTATTTTGTTTTGTCATGGAAAAGAATGCTTAGACCTCCATGCAAGCGATAGGCGATGTCCAACTTCCAACCCACGTCCAATTTCCAACTTGTAGAAGCCACTGAACTTCCAGTCGACCCTCTAGTTCAAATAGACCTCCTGCAACCACGCACAATAGCCCATCAACCCGTCAGAGCCAAAATTCCAGGTATTTATCCAAATACATGGAGAAACCCTGTCTTATTCCTGAACCTAATACTCAATTGCTTAGATTTATTAAGTAATTTAGTAAAAGAACCCCACAACTACCCCAAATTGCTCTATAATTGAACCAAATTTCCCCAATTTGACTAAAAACCCTTTTCCACATTCTTAAATCCACAAGAACTAAAAATGGCCGCTCCAGTTGTAATGGATGTCCGTCCAATTACCACTCCCCATCTAGATTTAGATCATCTCCCTTTGGTGGACAAAGATTTCCAAATCAAGGACACTGCGATCCGTGAATCCCCTATTAAACTATATTGCCAATACAGGGACCAACACCTAAACCAAGCTGACCAAATTGGGCTTTGGGAATCCAATTTGCCCAAGTACTAGTTCCCAGAGGTGCATATCTTCCCTAAAATTGTTCATTATTGCCATGTCAATTACAACCCCAGTAAAAGAGTAGTGATGTCTCCAAACCAGGATGTACTCTTTACCATCACTGATTAATCCATCAATGAAATGCTTCACTTGGAACAAGGACAAAATCTGACCCTTATTTCCATTGGAGACCTACAGATCAATTCCCAAGCTTACCCCTGCTAGACTTGCTGAAATGTTCCAAACCTTTATTGAGGAAGAGAAAAATATTCCAAAGGATCCTCCCCCATACATGTGGACCATATTTTCTAAACCTGGTCAGGACATTGTGTCAATGATATCTAGTGTCTTAGGCCATACTGCCAGTGAATATGTAGATGAAATCATTCTAGCCTTCATGTCCATCTCCATTCTAGGAAAATGTCGTGCTATCATGTATGATTATGCCAAACACATATCTGATGGGATCCAGGAGAAATTTATGAGAATGGATAATGAAAGAGTGTTTAAGCATTCTTCAGTTCTATACCACCTTTTCTTGTAAAATCTTGATACCAGAGGCAACCCTAGGTCAGTAATATTTTGGACTCCTTTGATCCACAAATATGAATCACCATATTCATACATAGACTTCATAGACCTTTTTTTTCATCCTATAGTAATCGTGTTGTTAGGAAGTCCTCCTCTAAGGATCAGTTCAGATATCAAGAGGATCCTACGACTTTCAAAACAACACAAAGTGGGAGATTGGTACTTGTACCAAAATCACACAGAAATCAGGATCTATGGCTATGAGTTAGCACCATACAAGTTACCCAGATACCTCCCAATGAGGTTATTTTCTCTGGAGTACTACAAACAGATAATCAACTCAGATGAGGTACATTTTGTGAATGCCAAAAAGAAGGCTTAATTCAGAATCAAATATCAACTAGGTCCCTTTGTGTGCAATAGTCGAGAAGCTGGAAGAGAAGTAGAATAAATCCTTCAAAGGCTCAAAATGAAACAAATCTTCATATGGAGATACAATCCCTTTGATTTCATCTGCAATAGAATATAGAAAAACAAGTTGTCTCCCTATATCCACCATAGAATCCCTGACATAGAAGAATATGCAAATCAGTTGGAATGGGTGAAAAATACTCTAGTAGATAGAGACAACGCTAAAGTTGTAGTTGAAAATGCATTAATTGATCTAGAGAGGATACTTGATGAAGTTTATTTATATAGGTACTAGAAGAATCCCAAGCCCAAAGGGAATCACAGGCACATAGTGAACAACAAGCAGAAGAAGGAACCCAGGTTCAAGAAGAATAAAAACAACCAAACTTATTAGAAGAATTGACTCAAAAAAGACTGCCAAAGCATAGTATAAGTACTCCCCCTAACTTGCAGACTCCTCTCAATGAGGAGAGAAACCTCAAAAGAGACAGGGAGGAGGCCACTCCTTCAGGCAGAGCCATTTCACAAACATATGTCAAAAGGCAAAGGTTAGATCCTTTCTCCGAGCAAGAATTCACAAAAGAAACTATTGGAGCCACAAGCACAAAAAGAGAAGGGAGAATGCACATTACTCCCTATGGAGGAACATAAAAGCCTTCCACATCTCATGCTCAAATATTGGAAAAACAACCAAGTATGGAAGTGTCCTCATTAAGGATTCCAGCTGACCAAGACCAAGATATCAGAGAAAAGTATAAGGAAATAAAGGCCAGGAATGAAAGGTTAAAAGCCCAAAGCTATGCACAATACCTCAAAATGGCTCCCACCAACCAAACAAGGCTTATGTTAGCCTTTGATGTGAAAGAAGGAAAAATGCAGATGACATTCCTGAAACCCACCACTCAGTAGCCCAAATCAGCAGCTGACTACCAGAAAGCATATTTTGAAGTGCTGGAAAAGGACATACATCCTATTGACCAGATTGAATTGCATAAATAAATAGGAGAGATGGTATATTCCACTTTAACAAGAAAAGTCATTGCAACCCACCAATTACAGAATTCACTAAATAATATATCAGCACAATTTCAACTAGAGAAGGCTTCATCAAAAGCCAAAGATACCACAATCAAGTCCTTGCAGGACTTAACCATAGAGGTGGGACATGATCCCAAAGATGTGAAAGCTGTAGAAAGGTTAATTAAAAAGAAGAATGATGACATAACTGCTCTAAAGAAGCAACTCAAAATTCCACATCTTCATCATCCACAAACAACAGAAGTCTTAGAAACTCATAAGGAACAATAAGAGCTTATGGACTTGGTCCTTAAAATAAATGACCAGCTGAAAGAAACTGAGAAAGAGTTAGATAGATTAATGCAGTCTAAACAGAGTGAGTTGGCCACCACTCCACAGACTGTTATTCCCATAGTATCTACTGCAGTTCCTTCAACATTGGCAGCATATTTAGCACCAACAACTCCACCTACTACAACACTTCCAATCACAACAGAGTCTACAACTACTGATACTTCAACAGAGAAAACAACAGAGTTAGTGAAAGCCGTGGAGGAAATGTCCATCTAGGAAATAGAGCTTAAAAGACTTAAGGAGAAAGTGACAAGTTTAGAAACTGACTGTCAGCTTGCCCAGATACAACAAAAATAAGAAGCACAAAAATCCCTAAGGATGGGTGAAAGGATAAAGTTCCTTGAAAAAGATTTAACATTGCAAAAGCCATTAGGAGAAATTAAGGAGATGATTTGGGCCAATATCATTGACTTTGTCAATGATATTTGGCCATGAATTCAAGTAATATTTGAGAAAATAGAACTGGTGAAAGTGGCCACCGAAGCAATACATAAGGTAAAGGAAGAACTAGGAAACCAGCCTAAGGAAGCTAATCAACTCATCCATTTCTTGAACAGTAAGAACAAGTATGAACTAGATGAGCTTGGTGTGGAGGAAAGAATAGAAACTATCCTTAAAATAAAAAAGGTTCTCTCTAAAAGAAGCCTTATGCTTAACTTAGAGAAAAAATGCCATGACTTACAGGTTGGTATTGACAGATTCATGGTAAAACTTGAAATTTTGATAGGTAAAGGCCTTCACCTTCTCGATCCCAGGGTAATCAATGACAAAATTATGACCCAAGTGGATTATATTCACAGACTAGAGAAATTGTTCAGAGAATAGGAAAGCACTTTAGGAGTCAAAGCATTGCCAATAGGGAAAGTATTATATGATACTTTTAGAAAATCTATTCTTCCTAGAGCACGAGGTAAAGCTTCTATTTGTCATCAAGCCAATTTTTCTAAATACACTAAGGCACATGAGATATATAGAAATATGCTCAAGGTAAAGTTGCCTGAAAATGAATGGTGGGTAAAAATGACAGATTTACTATAAGTTACCATAGTAAATCTGAAGGTAGATAAAATAGGTAAACAGGGTCAAAGAGTAACATGTTAAAGAGTATCTGTCAAAGGTTAAAGACAAAGGTAATTCCAGCAGCCAACTTAAAGAGCTCAAAATTCGAACTGAAAACAACTAGCACAATCACAATAAAAGGGACATCATGATGCAATTTTCCATCTGTCTCTATCTTCATGCTTGAAGATATTTTGATTTCCTAGATTAATTCTCATATTGTTTTAAGATATTTTGTAAATATTTTTTGTATAAATACTTCATCTTTCGAAGTATTGAGGGTGGATATTCAAAGACATTTCTATAGACATTTTCTTCTCATGTTAAGGAGTTATTGTAATCAAGATTGGATTGGCTTGCTGGATCAAGGAAGAAAGGTAAAGACATTTCAAAGGATTCTTGTGTAAAGTGGAAATCAAATAAGTATTCTCTATCTCATGTTTATTACTGTTTCTCTTCATGTTTATAAATAATAATATGTGTTTCTATAAAATTTGAATGTTAAACTAGCAATGATATTTTAGAACTGGATTGAATGCTCTCTGTCTTGACTATTTACATTCTTTATGTTTTCTGCTAAACTATCTTAGTCTGGGAATTCTTAATTGCTCCCTTACTTCCGTAGTTTTCCCCCTAGGTCTATAGTAAAGGATTCTTAGTTTCCCTTTGCTCATGATCACTTCTTGCTCTTCATCTTGATCCCGGTCTAAGGATTCTTCATTTCCATTTCACCCTGGTTAGGACTACCTCATCCATTGGAACCTGAAGATTTTCCTTTTGCTTTGCTAGTCTGCCCTATGAACTCTTCGTTTAGTGATTGATCTGATCTAGTTAATCCATCCTTTGATTGACTCCATATCCAAATGGCTTGAAGGCCTTGCTCTATCCATATATTCCTAGAATTCCACCACCCATAAAATTCAAAACCTTATGAGCACTAAGAACTAGCCTTAAATCCCAGCAAAAAAAATTTAAATTATAAAGAGAGAGCCCTCTTTGGACTTCGGTTGGCTAGAAGTTGAGTCTAAAATATTAGGTTTGTGGTTACCTCATATAATTCCTTGTTTTTATAACTTTTAGGGAAGACTTATGAGTGATAACATAGTGGCGACCATACTAGGGATTTAAATCCCCAGTCCTAATAAGCCTTTGAGAAATTTCAAATTTTTATTTCAAGCCTCTTGAAGGGTTTATTAGAAGTTATTATAAAATCTCACAAACAAGAAAATAATTAGAAAAATATTGAAATCTGGCTTCAAGGAGAACTCACTATACTAGGGCCAACCCTGATCGAAACCCTCCACAAGTATTTGATAATCCTAATCTGATTTCAAGAATATCCAGAAGACAAGAAATTTCAATCAGTGCCACGCCTTCCATTAAATCATATTCCTACCCGGATGAGTGGTTGTTTTTAGAAGACCTACCCTTTGACAAGTATTTTGACCTTTCCCTATTTAGAACCAGGTATGAGAGTGCACTTGATGACCTAGTTCTAGATCCAGAATTTACAGCTGAACTTGAAGTACAAAGGGAAAACTTGTCAATTGATTAATATATTCTAAATTCCCCTCAGTCATCCCTTACTACTGTTAGGATCCCTGAATTTTCTGAGATAAATTCAACTTCCTTTAGTTCACCATTGTTCCCTTCCATATATGAAGTTCATCCCTCACCTCCATTTATACCTTCACTTCCCCACCAACCTATCATTACCTATCAAACACCTATCACTCCTTGTTCCTTATTACCCCTTGTTTCATCTTCTAACACCCAAACCCCCCTTTCTTAGTCCTGCCCAACTTAGAGCCATGGAAAACATATATGCTCCTCTTGTGTTGCCTGCTCCACTAGGTGCCATGCCACCAGACTACCAGAACAAAATTGTCCAATTTGATGGCATAGGACCCCATACAGCCCAACAATACACAAAAAACATGACAGATCATTTTGAGGTACATGAAATTGACAATGAAGATGTCCAAATGAGACTGTTTGCCCAGACTTTAGTTGGCAATGTAAGAATATGGTTTATATATTTACCTGCTAACAATATAAACACTTTAGAAGTATTTTACCAACAATTTTTAAATATATGGGAAAAGAAGAAGAACCCTCTATAGATACTTTAAGAATATGAAAACATCAACAGAGGACCAAATGAAATGGTCCAGGATTACTGTACTAGATTCAACAACATATACAATGCAGTACCAGTCAACCTTAGACCCCCTTCTGGCTTAGCTCTAATAAGGTTTCTAGACAGGTTTGACACCAATATGGCTTTCCAACTTAGAGAAAGAAATCCTCTAACTCTAGAAGATATGCAGAGTGTAACAATTAGTGTAGAATCTAATTTGCTAGCAAAAAGAGCTAGGGTAAGGAACGAAAGAAGAACACCCTTGAAAGAAGAAGCCTCACCTTTTGACCTTAAAATCTATGCCCTAGCCAAAGGAATGGAAAAAATGATGGATAGGATGGATAAAATTGAAAGAAAAACTCAATGGGATAATCAACAGACACCTCCAATGAGAAATCCAAACTTCAAAAAAATCAAAATCAAAACACTGGAAAAAATAGACCTAATCAGAATATTAGGCCACCTTTTCAAGAGAACTACGCTGAAACTTCCCATTTAGAATACCCTAAACAAGACACTCAAATTAACTTAATGGGATTAGATGAAGAGGAACCTATATTTTTGACACAAGATGATCAGGAATTGCACATGCTTCAGCGGTCGCAAATCCAATCAAGAGAATATTTGATTACAAGCAAGGGTATGATTCTGCTATTTTCAAAGTACACAAACAGTACAATTTGAGGATTAAGAAAAACACTGATGCTCTAGACCAAAAGAAGAAAGCAGTACGAAACTAGCCTAAGAAAATTAAAGCAGTCCCAGTTACGAAAACTCTCCAAATCCTCTCCGGACCAAATCAGAACCCTACTAGTCCCACTATTGTAGATGTGACCAATGACCAACCCACTAACAATCAACCATCCACCTCAATCCCTTCCAAGGATACAGTGGAAGAAACTCCAGAAATTGTATTAGAAATTCCACCAAAAAAGACTCCAAACACTGAAAAAGAAGAACAAACTACTCCAAACTTTGCTATTAAAATTCCAAACATTCAAACAGAGAAATCCCCTTTGCATTTAAATTTGGGAGCAGAGGTGGCCAAATTGAAAATCTTGGGTCCTTTAACAGAACTGATTAAACATGAAACTTATAAATCTCAAATAAGAAAATCTTTAAACTTCGTTGAGAATGAAGACTTTGTTAACTTGTTTGATGATCAGCTTGAGTTAATTTTTGGTCCTGATGTTAATGGAAAACCAATGGAAGGGGGGATACCACCCTTCTACATTAGCCTTAAAATTCATAATAAAATCCTACACAATGTTATGCTTGACTCTGGGGCTTCACACAATCTAATGTCTAAATCTGTTATGGAGAAACTGAACTTGGATATCACTAGGCCTTACAAGGACCCATTTTCATTTGATTCAAGCCAAGTTAAGTGTCTAGGACTTATAAAAGATCTGTGCGTTTCCTTAGTGCAATACCCGGCTAAGACCATTCTTATGGGCATAGTTGTTGCTAATATACCACCTAAATATGGCATGATGTTGTCTAGATCATGGGGGGCCAAAATCCAAGGATATTTGCAACTTGACATGCCATATGCAACAATTTCAGTCTTTGGACATCCTAAAAAATTGTATAGAGAGACTCTGATGAAGTATGTAGTGAGTAGTTAGGAGAGGCCTCAAAACTTTCCTATATATTCCATGCATTCTGACATCGATTCTTTCATTATGTACAATGCTGAAACAAAACAAGAAAATACTTCAAACAACATTACTTTAGAATTTAAATAAATTGCAGTTGCAGCAGAAAATCAAACTTTCCAAATTCAAGAGCTTTCAGATAATAAAGATGATCAAGATAACTTAGTCAAAAAAGATTTTGTTCCTCTAGATAGTAAGAATTATGAACATGAAATGCTTTGGAATCTTGAATTTGATGGGTCAGTAAACAAATTAGGTGCAGGAGTAGGAGTGTGGATTTATAATTTAGAGAATGACTACTCAGAGGGCCATGCCTGCATACTAAACTTCAAATGCATGAACAACATGGATGAGTATGAAGCACTTCTTTTACGTCTCAAATTGGCTAAAAGGTTAGGAGCCATAAGAGTTTCTATTATGGGAGATTCTGAGTTGGTTATTAAACAAATCAATGTTGTATATATGACTAAAGATCCTAGGTTAGGCTTTTATAGAGGAACAATTGTAGAAATATTAAATACTTTTTTAGAAACAAAGCTTGCGTTCATCCCAAGAAAACACAATATGCAAGCTGATAGTTTAACTATGTTTGCCAGCACTTGTAAGTTACCATTTCAACCTAACCAGCAGTACACTGCTGAGGTTAGGCATAAACCCGATATCCCTGACAACTTTAAAAACTGGCAGGTATTCACTAATGACCAGTAAATAAACAATTTTCTAAATTTGGATGAATAATTTGTAAATAACAACATAGATACTGACATAACATTAGATCTTAATTTTACAGATAAAATAGAAATTAACAAATTAGCAGAGGAAGAGATAGATAGTTTCCATCCCACAAAGTTTGTAAAATCAGATATTCAAAACCTAAAGAAAATTGAAATTGATGAGATAATTGATGAAGACTCTGAAATCATCAATCTCAAAGACAATTTTTTGCCCAAAGGATTAACTCCTTTGGAGGACTTGTTTCATTCAAACTGTAGGTTTTAAGCCCATACAGAAACTACCTGCATACGAATTCTAAAACACAAAAAATAAACAATGCGAGAGCATCATAAAACAAATATACATAGAGATTTTCCCTTGGATCCCAAAACCGAGACTACTAGCTTGATTTTTCGTTATGTTCCTTTCAATGTTATAATACATATTTATACATGCCGAAGCATCCAATACCATGGACCGAAAACAATCACGTCCAAAAACATGTGCGAAAAGCATGCACAAAACCATAGGTGGGTCCGCCCATCCTAACATAGGGTCCAAAACCAAAATTTTGTGACCCCCCCCTGCTACACAATTGGTGCAATGAAGGGGGCCTCCACCCCCCCTCTAATCCCCCAGTTAACTACATGGGCTAGTCATGGAAAGAATATAAGACAACCCAATGTTCTCCCACTTGTAGTTTTCTTTCCACAAGGGGGCCACAAGAGAGAATAGTCATTTTTCTAGCCCTGAAATGCCCATTGTCTCTCTACACCAAGAGAACTTCTCAGAGCTCATATATTTTGTCAATGCATCTACAGTATTCTTCAAAGTGTCCACTTTACCAACAACACCTTTTTGTCTTCTATCATATTCCTCACAAAGTGATACTGAACATCAATGTGCTTTGTCTTTGAATGACAGGCAGGGTTCTTTGCCAAGAAAATTGCACTTTGGCTGTCACAGTTCTATCCTTATAGCTCCCTGTACTAACCCCATACTTGAACACAATCACTACAACAAAACTACTTCCTTACTTGCATGAGTGGCTGCCATGTATTCTGCCTCCATAGTTGATAGTGCCACTACAGATTATTTCTTACTCATCCAACTGACTGCACCTCCAAATAGGTTAAACACATACCCACTTGTAGATCTTCTCTAATCCAGATCTCCAACCCAATCTGCATCAACAAAGCCATGAATATCCTACATTATGTCCAATCCTAATCTTCCTTGGTAGCAAACCATAATCACTAGTGCCACGAAAAAACCTGAAAACCCGCTTCACTGCTGTCGAGTGCTCCTTCCCTGATTTTGACATAAAATTGCTCAATACTCCCACTACATGTAGAATGTCTGGTCTAGTACAGACCATTGCATACATCAGGCTACTAACTGCACTTGCATATGGAACACAGGACATGTCCTCTTCCTCTTCTTGTGTCTTGGGACATTGTTCAGCCTCACACCTACAGGAATAGGAACCTTCACCAATTTACTATCCTGCATATTAAACCTATGCAGTATTGTCTCGACATACTTCCTCTGGTTTAACTAGAGCTTCCTCTTTGCTCGATCTCTTTTAATTTCCATGCCCAGAATATAGTTTGTAGCACCAAGATCTTTCATGTCGAATTTGGAGGACAATTGGGTCTTCAAATCCTGGATAATTTCTTTGTCATTTCCAATCGGCAACATATCATCCACATACAAGACTAGATAAATAACAAAGTCACCAATTAATTTAAAATTACACACAGTGAAGATCTGCATTGCTTTTGGTGAAGCCAAGTCCCCATATAAATGTATCAAATTTTTGATACCACATCCTTGGTGACTGTTGTAACCCATACAGAGACTTCTTTAACTTGCATACCAGTTCTTTCTTACCCTTCACCACAAAGCCTTCAAGTTGCTTCATGTATATTTCTTCTTCTAGATCCCCGTGAAGAAATGTTGTCTTCACATCCATCTATTCTACCTCAAAATTAAAACTAGTAGCAACAGATAAAAGTAATCTAATAGAATTTACCTTGGCAAAAGAGAAGAAAAAATATCACCAAAATCAATTCCCAACACTTGGGAATAACCTTTTGCTACCAACCGAGCTTTGTATTTCTCCACCTTTCCTTCTACATTTGCCTTCTTCTTGAACACCCATTTGCTGCCAATGGGTTTCCTTCTAGCTGGAAACTCCACCAAATCCCAAGCCTCATCTTTGTGCAAAGATGCCATTTCATCAACCATGGCCTCTTTTCGGAGTTTTCCATCCTCTGAATCTACTGCGTCCTTCACAGTTCTGGGATCATCGTTAGTAATAGATAAAGAAAAATTTGAATAGAAAGTAGATGGACTATACCTTTCTGGCTGCCTTCTTTCTCGAACTAATCTTCTCACACCCAGAGCTTGTGGCTCTTCATCTTTTGACTCCTCCTCTGTTGTAGAGTCCGACTCTTCCTCCTTAAGCTCAAACTCTATCTTCTCAAGTTCATTTGGTTGGACTTCATGTTTAATAACATCTTTTACCTTTCTGAACACCACATATTGGCTATACACAACCTTTCTTATGACAGGGTTCCAAAGCTTATAACCCTTTAAACCATCCTTATACCCAATAAAGATACACTTTCCAAATTTACTATCCAACTTGGTTCGTTTCTCTTTTAGAGCATGTACATATGCATCACATCAAAATACCCTCAGATGTGAAAGAGAGGGCTTCTTACCAGTCCATACATCTTGTGGAGTCTTATCATCCAACGCTAATGAAGGTGACCTGTTGACTAGGTAACATGCAGTATCGACTGCCTCTACCCCAAATTATTGTCCTAAACCAGCACCACTGAGCATGCTTCTTTCCCTTTCCATCGATGTCTTATTCATTCTTTCTGCAACTTCATTTTGTTGAGGTGTATATGGAGTAGTCTTTTGTCATGCTATACCACACTTCTCATAGAATTCATCAAATTCCTTGCTGCAAAACTCTCCACCATTATCTGTCCTCAACACCTTTATCTTCTTCTCTGTCCAATTTTCCATGAGAGCCTTAAATTCTTTAAAGTTGTCAAAGGCTTCAAATTTATTCTTAAGAAAATATATCCATGTATTTCTTGATAAGTCATCTATAAATGATACATAGTACATAGACTTACCTAGTGATTCTAGCCTTCCTATCATCCCCTAAGAAGACATCGCCACCATCGTATTTCTCATACTCACAGAACCACTCTCTATGGGGAGTGAAGTGAAAGGATGCACCTAAGTCAATCAACCATGCCTCATGATCTACATGTGTACTTGAAGAAGCCAAGTACACATCCCCACCTTCATCTGAGGTGGTTTTCACCTCTGTAGAAGGAGCATCATTAGATCCCTTTCCTTTATGAGGAGATTTAGATTTACAATCCCATTTGTAGTGTCCTTCCTTTCTGCATTTCTAGCACACCACCTTTACAGGTTTTCCTGGAGATTTAGATCTCTCTAGATTTAGATCTCCCACTCGATGACTTTTTTTTTTCTATTCCAGGACCATCCTCATATAGACAAGGCATCACCATTCTAGCTCTCCATATTTTCCATTTCATCTCCTCCGTCAACAAGGATGAGACTATTTCATCAAAATGCAAGGCAATTGCATTGCTACCTATTGCAATAACCAGACTATCCCATGAATCTAGTAGAGAACACAACAAATTGATGCACTTATCTTCATCTAAAAATTTAATATCAACAGATGCTAACTAACTTACCACAGTATTAAATGTGTTCAGATGCTCTATCACCGAGTCTCTATCTTTCATCCTCAGGTTATACAGCTTTTTCTGTAGGAACAATTTATTCTCCAGAGACTTAGATTGGTACAAAGTCCCTAACTTGTCCCGCAAAGCCTTTGCTGTAGCTTCCCCTGATACATTCAACAATACTAAATCTGAGACACACAATCATATTGTGCCCTTTGCCTTCTGATCCAACTTCTTCCATTATTCATCGGACACTCCAGTTGTTTAGTACCCAAATCTACCGTAATCCACTGATCTTTATCCACCAACAAATCCTCCATCTTGAGTTTCCACAACTCAAAACCCTGACCATCAAATTTCTCGATCTCTATCTTTCCACTAGTCGCCATCTTCTTTCACCACCAGAATCGATCTTGCAGATCTCCCACTGAACAGGGTCTACCACAGGCCCGAGCGAAACCCCTCAGCAACAAAGGCGTCTCATTGAAGCCAAAATTGCTTTGATACCAAATGTACATTTTAACCCCATACATAAATTAGTTGCATACATATTCTAAAACATAGAAAATAAACAATGCAAGAGCATAACACGTAAAACACATATACACAGATATTTTCCGTGGATCCCAAAATTGGGACTACCAGCTTGATTTTTCATTATGTTCCTTTCAATGTTATAATACATATTTATACATGCTGAAGCATCCAATACCATGGAACGAAAACCATCACGTCCAAAAACATGTGCGAAAATCATGCACAAAACCATGGGTGGGTCCGCCCATCCTAACATAGGGTCCTAAACCAAAATTTTGTGAGCCCCCCTGCTACATAATCGACACAATGAAGGGGGGCTCTACCCCACTTCTAACCACCTGGTTAACTATGTGGGTTAGTTATGGAAAGAATATAACACAACCAAACACAAACAATGTCCCTAGAAAGCCGAAAATGGAACCCTTAAAATCAGACATAGAGGAGTGTAACATAGGCTTTGAGGAAGATCCTAAATTGATAAAACTTTCAAAGTATTTACCTCCTAATGAAAAGGTGAAATACATAGTACTGCTAAATGAATTCCAAGATGTTTTTGCTTGGAGTTATGAGGACCTCAAGTCTTATGACACCAACATAATACAACACACTATCCCCCTAAAATAAAACTAGAAACCTTTTAGGCAGAAGCTTAGAAGGATTAATCCTATTCTATTACCTTCTATTGAAAAGGAAATCAAAAGAATGTACGAAGCCAAAATCATAGCACCAATTAGATTCTCTCATTGGGTTTCTAATTTGGTACCCACAAGAAAGAAAACTGGTGAAATTAGACTATGTGTTGACCTTAGGAATATCAATAAAGTTTCACTCGAGGATAACTACCCCCTTCCCAAGATGGATCACATATTACAGAGGGTAGTAGGTTCAACCAGAATCTCACTTTTAGATGGGTTTTCTGGTTATAACCAGATTTTAGTCCACCCAGACAATCAGACCAAAAATGCATTCACCACTCCTTGGGGCACTTTCATGTATGTGAAGATGCCTTTTGGGTTAAAGAATGCAGGGACCACCTTTCAAAGACCTATGGATATAAATTTTGCTAAGGAAATCCATGAATTCCTTGTAATATACTTAGATGATATCACAATATTCTCTAAACCTGATGAACGACACTTATCATCTAAGGCAACTCTTCACCAAGTGTAGGAAGTATGGAATTTCTTTCAATCCTAAAAGATCTTTATTTGGGTTGGAAGAGGGAAAATTGTTAGACCACATAATCTCTAAAGATGGTATCTGTATAGACCCAACAAGAATTGAGGCCATCTTATAGATACCACATCCTTGGAGCATCAAAGAACTACAAGCCTTTTTAGGTAAAATAAACTTTCTGAGAAGATTTATTTCTAACTTAGCATAACTAGTTAGATTATTAAATAACATGTTCAAGAAAGATTTTACTATTAAATGGACATTTGAGGCTAAAAGGTCTTTGGAAGATATTAAGCTAGCATTGACACAAACACCAGTTCTAATCAGTCCAATGTTTGATATGGATTTCACTATATTTTCTTTTGCCTCAGAACACACAATTGCTGCAGTCCTACTACAGAAGAATGATCAGTTTTTTGAACAACCCATTGCCTTCTTTAGCAAAACCTTGAGGGGTGCACCTTTGAAGTACAATATAATGGAAAAGCAAGATTTTTTCCTAGTCAAAGCCATCAAAGATTTTAGGGTTTACATCCTATATTCTCATGTAATGGCTTATGTTCCCAATGTTGTAGTCAAAGACATTGTAACATAGGATGGTCCAAATGGAAAGAGAGGGAAATGGATAGCGACTATATTAGAATATGAATTAGAAATTAAACCTACAAAATTGATCAAAGGCCAAGGTTTAGCCAAGCTCATGGCTGAATCAAACTTTCAAGCCCTAGACATAAATTTTATTGCAGAATTAGATAATGAAGAGGAGATGGCAACTCCACCGATCAACCAGGCCTTTATTGACTCACCATGGTATGCTGACATTATATACGTTCTACAAAATTTACAAGCTCCTCTTGAATTATCCAGGACTAAAAGTAGGTTCTTAAAAATGAAATATTTGAAGTTTTGCATATTTGACAATGCTTTTTTTTGGAAAAATCATGAAGGCATCCTTCTTAATTGTTTAGTAAAAGAAGAATCTAACAAAATATTACAGGAGTTTCATGCAGGTGACTGTGGGGGACATCTTTACTAGAAAACCAAAGCTGACAAGATCCTAAGAGCCGGTTTTTATTGGCCCACTCTATTTTTTGATGTAAATAAATTTGTAACCTCATGTCATAAATGTCAGATTTTTGAAGGAAAGAAAAAACTTTTACCATTACCCTTGAAACCAATATCTGCTGAAGCACCATTTCAATAGTGGGGTCTTGACTTCGTTGGTGAAATCCATCCACCTTCCTCTGCCCAACATTTATGGATCTTGACTGCTACAGATTATTTCACAAAATGGATAGAAGCCATACCCTCAAGACAAGCCACTGATACTGTAGTAATAAACTTCATTGAGGCCAACATTGTGTCCAGATTTAGATGCCCCACCAAAATCATCACTGACAATGCAACAAATTTAAAATCCAAGAGAATGATTGATTTCTGTAACAAATACCATATAACCCTAGGTCACTCCACAACCTACTATCCCCAAGGAAATGGGCTAGGAGAGTCTTCAACAAGAGATTAGTGAATATCATCAAAAATTTGTTGTAGGATAACAAGAAAACCTGGAACAAGAAGCTAGTAAATGCCTTATGGGCAGATAGGCTAACCACAAAGAAATCCATTGGCACCAGTCCTTATCAATTAGTTTATGGGATGGAGGCTATTTCCCACCTTTTTTGGGAACACTAGTGATGAAATTACTCCAAGAGGTGTAGGTTGAGCCAAATGATATTCAAAGAAGAATCAACCAGACAATTCACTTATAGCAGACCAGGGAAGAAGTGTATATCAGATCCCAAGTTGTGCAGGAAAAGATCAAGAAAGCTTTTGACAAAAGGACTAAGGTAGAAGATTTTTACCGAGGAGATAAAGTTTTGAAATGGGACACAAGAAGGGAGGATAAAGGTAAAAATGGGAAGTTTGACTTCTTATGGAAAGGCCCTTATATCATTTATGTTTTTAGGGGCAATAATGCTTTTTTCCTCAAAGAATTGGATGGCAGAGAAGTAGAAGGAGGACTAGTTAATGGTCGAATGCTTACGCACTACATAGATCCTAGTTACTTATTTCTCTAATTACTTGTACATATTCTATTTTTCAAAAAAAGTTTACTGTTCATTGGATAGTGAATTTTTGAAGTTGAAGCCCGAAGAGAAGGCCCTAAGCTTTAGAGGTTTTACTGTCATAAATAACAATAAGGCAGAAAAGTGAAAGGGAAAAAGTTGCAGAAGAACATCACAACAATTCAGAAGGCCATTGATCTACAAATTCTTCATATTTCACTAGGAAATTCCATCCCCAAGTGGAGCCACTATTAGGTTCCTATACCAATAGGATTCATAATTTTTGAATGGCTGAGATTAAACTTATAATATGTACATACGTTTGCTTTTTTGCAAATGTTTTCCATATTTAAAAAAATTAAAAAATGTAAAGAGGGTGTGTTCTAAAAGAAAAATCAATGGACAAAAAGAATAAAAAGGTCAAAAAAGATGAAAATATGAACCCCAAGAAAAGAAAAGACCATACAAGTGAGCAAGTCTAAATTGCCACTCCTAGTTAGTTTTGATACAAAATAAACGATTGTGTGGAGCTTGCTACCTTTTCCACAATCCATGATAGTCAAAATGTTTAAACTTGACTACTTCATGTTTTCAATTTTATTCTCATAGATAGAGAATAAAATTTGACCAAACTGTTAAACTGTTATGAATTTAAGTAAAGTAATGCTTGAAACTAACCGTTTTGAGTTTTATAGATTTTTAATTTATATTTTATATTTAATAAAATTTAGAAATGATTTAAATATAATAATTTTATACCAATAATATAATTTATCAATAAAATAAAATTAGAGGCTACAGAATTTATTTTATATTCTTTTCCTAATTTAACTAAATTTCCTAAAAATAAATTATTTATTAATATAATAATATTATTAATAATATTAAAATAAATTATAAATAGATTAATGAATTAAAAATTTAACTAACCTTGAATTTATGTTATATAATTTCCATAAAATGGATTATATATTATTATAATATTAATTTTAGTTTTAATTTTTGACCTGGGTCTCTTAGTCAAAATTAGCCGTTAACTAGCCGTTGTAATCTCTGCTCATACTATTTAACATGATAAGCTGGATCTGATTCTTCAACTTGTCCTGACGATGAACCACACTGGTTGGTTCGAAACGCGTCGACAAATGATTATCTATGTGATTTCGCCGAAAATCCTCTAAACAATGTTATGGATCACAGAAGTCTAAATTCCTTAAAAGAATTACTACCTCCCGCTAAATGACAAAAGATCCCATCTCTTGCTAAAATCCAAAAGTACTTTTCCCCATGTGCCTGCCAACAGTTGACTTTGTGAATAAAACCAAAAAACCTCATTATTTTATCATGGAAAAGAATGCTCAGACCTCCATGCCAACAACAGGTGACATCCAACTGCTAACCCATGTCCAATCGCCAACCTATAGAAGCCACTAAACTTCCAATCGACCCTCTAGTTCAAATAGACCTCCTGCAACTGTGCATAGTTTCCCATCGACCCGTCAGAGCGAAAATTCCAGGTATTTATCCAAATACACCAAGAAACCTTGTCTTATTCCTGAACCTATTACTCAATTGCTTAGAGTTATTAAGTAATTCAATAAAAGAACTCCACAACAACCCCAACCTACTCTATGATTGAACCAAATTGCCCAAATTTGACTAAAAAACCTTTTCCCCATTCTTAAATCCAGAATAACTAAGAATGGTTGCTCCAGTTGCAATTGATGTCCATCCAATTACCACTCCCCATCTGGATTTAGATCATCTCCCTTTGGCGGACAAAGATTTCCAAATCAAGGACATTGTTGTTTGTGAATCCCCTATTAAACTATATTGCCAATACAAGGAGCAACACCTAAACCAAGTTGACCAAATTGGGCTTTGGGAATCCAATTTTCCCAAGTACCAGTTCCCAAAGATGCATATCTTCCCTGAAATTGTTCATTATTTCCATACCAATTACAACCCCAGTCAAAGAGCAGTGATGTCTCCAAACCAGGATGTACTCTTTACCATTAGTGCTAAATCCATCAATGAAATGCTTCAGTTGCAATTAGGACAAAATCTGACCCCTTTTCCATTGGAGATCCGCTAGACCAATTTTACAAGCTTACCCTTGGTAGACTTGCTGAAATGTTCCAAACCTTTATTGAGGAAGAGAAACATATTCTAAAGGATCCTCCCCCATACATTTGGACCATATTTTCTAAACCTGGCCAGGACATTGTTCAATGATATCTAGTGTCTTAGGCCATACTACCAGTGAGTATGTAGATGAAATCATTCTAGCCTTCATGTCCATCTTCACTCCAAGACAGTGCCCTGTTGTCATGTATGATTATGCCAAACACATATCTGATAGGATGCATGAGCAATTTATGAGAATGGATAATGAGAGAGTGTTTAAGTATTCTTTAGTTCTATACCACCTTTTCTTATAAAAGCTTGATACCAGAGGCAACCCTAGGTCAGTAATATTTTGGACTCCTTTGATCCACAAATATGAATCACCATATTCATACATAGACTTCATAGACCTTTCTTTTCATCCTGTAGTAACCATGTTGTTAGGAAGTCCTCCTCTAAGGATCAGTTCAGATATCAGGAGGATCCTACGACTTTCAAAACAACACAAAGTGGGAGATTGGTACTTGTACCAAAATCACACAGAAATCAGGATCTATGGCTATGAGTTAGTACCATACAAGTTACCCAGATACCTCCCAATGAGGTTATTTTCTCTGGAGTACTACAAACATATAATCAACTCAGATGAGGTACATTTTTTGAAAGCCAAAAAGAAGGCTCAACTCAAAATCAAAGATCAACTAGGCCCCTTTGTGTGCAATAGTCGAGAAGCTGAAAGAGAATCAGAAGAAATCCTTCAAAGGCTCAAATATGATCCCTTTGATTTCATCTACAATAGAAGACAGAAAAACAAGTTGTCTCCCTATATCCACCACAGAATCCTTGAGATAGAAAAATATGCAAATCGGTTGGAATGGGTGGAAAATACTCTAGTAGACAGAGATAACACTAAAGTTGCTCATGAAAATGCATTAATTGATCTAGAGAGCAGACTTGATGAAGGTTCTTTCATACAGGTACCAGAAGAATCCCAAGCCCAAAGGGAATCACAGGTACAAAGTGAACAATAAGTAGAAGAAGGACCCAGGTTCAAGAAGAATTAGAACAACCAAACTTATCAGAAGAATTGAGTCAAACAATACTACTAGAGCACATTATGAGTACTCCCCCTAACTTGCAGACTCCTCTCAATGAGGAGAGAAACCTTAAAAGAGATAGGGAGGAGGCCACTCCTTCAGGCAGAGCCATTTCACAAACATATGACAAAAGACAAAGGTTAACTCCTTTCTCCGAGCAAGAATTCACAGAAGAAACAGTTGGAGCCACAAGCACAGAAAGAGAAGGGAGCACGCATGCTACTCCCTCTAGAGGAACATAAGAATCTTCCACATCTCATGCTCAAATGTTGGAAAAAATTCTAAGTGTAGAAGTGTCCTCACTAAGGATTCCAGCTGACCAAGACCAGGATATCAAAGAAAAGTACAAGGAAATAAGGGCCAGGAATGAAAGGTTAAAATCCCAAAGCTATGCATAATACCTCAAAATGGCTCCCACTAACCAAACAAGGCTTATGTCAACCTTTGATGTGAAATAAGGAAAAATGCAGATGACATTCCTGAAGCCCACCACTCAGTAGCCTAGATCAGTAGCCGACCACCAGAAAAAAGATTTTGAAGTGCTAGCAAAGGACATACATCCTATTGACTAGATTGAATTGCATAAACAGACAAGAGAGATGGTATATTCCACTTTAACAAGAAAAGCCATTATAGTACACCAGTTACAAAATTCGCTAAATAATATATCAGCATAGTTTCAACTAGAGAAGGCTTCATCACAAGCCAAAGATACCAGAATCAAGTCCTTGGAGGACTTAATCATAGAGTTGGGACATGATCCCAAAGATGTGAAAGTTGCAGAAAGGTTAATTAAATAGAAGAATGATGACATAGCTTCTCTAAAGAAGCAGCTCAAAATTCCACATCTTCATCATCCACAAACAACAGAAGTCTTAGAAACTCAGAAGGAACAACAAGAGCTTATGGACTTGGTCCTTAAACTAAATGATCAATTGAAAGAAACTGAGAAAGAGTTGGACAAAATTTTAGTCTAAATAGAGTGAGTTGGCCACCACTCCACAGACTGTTATTCCCACAGTCTCTATTGCAGTTGCTTCAACATTGGAAACATCTTTAGCACCAACAGCTCCACCTGCTACATCACTTCCAATAACAACAGAGTCTAAAACTACCGGTGCTTCAACAGAGAAAACAATAGAGTTAATGAAAGCCATCGAGGAAATGTCCATCCAGACAACAAAGCTTAAAATACTTAAGGAGAAAGTGACAAGCTTAGAAACTGACTGTCAGCTTGCCCAAATACAACAGAAAGAAGAAGCACAAAAAGCCATAAGGATGGGTGAAAGGATAAAGCTCCTTGAAAAATATTTGACATTGCAAAAGCCACTAGGATAAATTAAGGAGATGCTCTGGCCCAATATCATTGACTCTGTCAATGATATTTGGCCATCAATTCAAGTAATATTCGAGCAAAGAGAGCTAGTGAAAGTGGCCACCGAAGCAATATAAAAGGTAAAGGAAGAACTATGAAACTAGCCTGAGAAAGCTAATCAACTCATCCATTTCTTGAAAAGAAAGAATAGGTATGAAGTAGACAAGCTTGGTGTGGAGGATAGAATAGAAACTATCCTTAAAATAAAAAAGGTTCTCTCTAAAAGAAACCTTATGCTTAACTTAGAAAAAAATGCCATGACTTGTAGGTTGGTATTGACAGATTCATGGCAAAACTTCAAATTTTAATAAGTAAAGGCCTTCCAGATCCGAGGGTAATCAATGAGAAACTTATGACCCAAGTGGATTATATTGATAGACTAGAGAAATTGTTCAGAGAACATGCAAGCACTTCAAGAGTCAAAGCATTGCCAGTAGGGAAAATATTATATGATACTTTAGAAAATCTAATCTTCCTGGAGCATGAGGTAAAGCATCTATTTGTCATCAAGCCAAAGTTTTCCAAATACACTAAGGCAAAATAGATATATAGAAAGATGCTCAAGGTAAAGTTTCCTAAAAATGAATTGTGGGTAAAAATGACAGATTTACTATAAGTTACCAGAGTAAATATAAAGGCAGATAAAACAGGTAAACAAGGTCAAAGAGTAACAGGTTAAAGAGTATCAGTCAAAGGTTAAAGACAAAAGTAATTTCAGCAGCTAGCTTAAAGAGCTCAAAATTCAAACTGAAAACAGCCAGCACAATCACAATAAAAGGGACATCATGATGCATTTTTCTATCTGTTTCTATCTTCATGCTTGAAGATATTTCTATTTCCTAGATTAATTCTCATATTGTTTTAAGTTATTTTGTAAATATTTTTTGTATAAATACTTCACCTTTCGAAGTATTGAGGGTGGATTCAAAGACATTTCTATATAAATTTTCTTCTCAAGTTAAGGAGCTATTGTAATCAAGACTAGATTGGCTTGCTGGATCAAGGAATAAAAGTAAAGACATTTCACAGGATTCTTGTGTAAAGAGGAAATCAAATAAGTCTTCTCTATCTCATGCTTATTACTATTTCTCTTCATGTTTATAAAAAATAATATGTGTCTCTATAAAATATAAATATTAAACTAGGAATGATATTTCAGAATTGGCATGAATGCTCTTTGTCTTGATTGTTTACATTCTTTATGTTTTCTGCTAAACTATCTTAGTATGGGAATTCTTAATTGCTCCCTTACTTCCGTAGTTTCTCCCCTAGGTCTATAATAAAGGATTCTTATTTGCCCTTTTCTCATGATCACTTCCTACTCTTCATCTTGATCCCGGTCTAAGGATTCTTCATTGCCCTATCACCCTGGTTAGGACTACCTCATCCATTGGAACCTGAATATTTGCCTTTTGATTTGCTAGCCTACCCTATGAACTCTTCCTTTAGTGATTGATCTGATCCAATTAAGCCATCCTTTGATTGACTCCATAGCCCAATAGCTTGAAGGCCTTGCTCTGTCCATCTGTTCCCAGAATTCCACCACATAACAAATTCAAAACCTTATGAGCACTACGAACTAGCCTAAAATCCCACCAAAATAAAGTTAAATTATAAAGAGAGAGCCCTCTCTGGACTTAGGTTGGCTAGAACCCAAGTCTAAAATATTAGGTTTGTGGTTACCTCAGATTATTCTTCATTTTATAACTTCTAGGGAAGACTTCTGAATGATAACAAAAAGTATGGCCAAAGCCGGTCCACATTGAACACTGGGTGCAGGCAAAGGAATGGGGAAATACTGAGCTTAAATGCATTGTCTCCCACAGCCTTAGTAATGGTGTAAGGACCATATTGGAGTGGTCTGAATTTACAATAGGCTCCAGTAAGGTGTTCCTTTTGCAAATGCAACCAGACTTTGACACCCACCTGAAACTTATGTGGCACCCCATGTTAATCATGTCGTTGCTTGTACTTGGCATTTAATTTCTCCAGAATGTTGTGGACCTTTTGGTGAATATGTTGGATGTGCTCAATGAAGTTGTTTTCCTTATCTATTTTGGACTGGACATGATCCAAATCTACCTAAGTAACTACAAATGGCATGGCCTCATCAATGGTACATAGTGGTTGGAATCCCAAGCCCACCTGAAAAGGGCTGTGGCCAATCAAGCTATGGAGAGTATGGTTATAGTTGTGTTGAACATAAGGGAGGCTCTCATCCCATGTGCATGGATGCTTTGAGTTGTACATGTGCAGAATGTGTACAATCATCCTTTTGACAACCTCTATCTGGCCATCAATTTGGGGATGGAAGGCTATGGACTTAGTGAGTTTGTTGCCCATCATCGACTAGAGACTGGACCAAAATGCACTGAGGAACCTACTATCCCAATCTAAGATGATAGTCTGTGGGATCCCAAAGTGTACCCAGACTCGTTCAAAGAATATTTTAGCAATGGCTTCTACTGTTATATTCTTCTTGCAAGCCACCATAATGGCCATCTTTGAGAACCTATCGATGACCACAAAAACACAACCATTCCATGCTTAGTAGAAGGAAGGCTCGACATGTAATCCATGGAGATGGATTACCAAGGTCAACTAGGGGTAGGTAGCGAGGTATCGAGGCCCTGCTTCTTGATGGTCAGTTTGGCAATGACGCAGGCAGTGCATGATCTGATGTACTTCCTGACATCTTGTCGAAGATTTGGCCAATAGAAATACTTATGGAGTACTACCACTATTTTCTCGACCCCGAAATGGCTGGTAGCCTGACTGTAGTGTGCTTCCCAAATCATCTTGGCACACTTGTTTGAAGGAACAAAAAGGTGACCCAAGTGGCATAATAGGGCATCCTGGAGGTGAAAATCTAGAACATGCTGACCCTCGAAGAGTGTCTGGTATGTGTGGCCAAATTTTGGGTCACTTTTGTAGAGAAATGGCCAATCAGAAGTCTCGTGCCCACAAGAGTTAAGCACAGTGGTCAATGCCATGATCGGTGGTCGACTGAGGCAATGTGCAACATTATTGGTGCTTCCCTTCTTATACTTGATATTGAAATGGAATTGTTGGAGGTATGTGGACCACTTTTGATGGTGATCATTTTGCAATTTCCCTTGGGTTTGTATGAACTACAGGGGCCAATGATCCTTTCCCAAAATGTAATTCTTTCATTGTCGGTAGGCCTGCACAATGGAATACATCTCTTTGTCATAGGTGGGATACTTCCGGATTGTGTCTGAAAGTGTCTCACTGTGATATGCCACTAAATGCTTGTGTTGAGTAAGGACTGCCCCAATAGCATAGTCATAGGCATCTGTCTCGACCTCAAATGGTTGTTGCAAGTATGGTAGTGAGAGAACTAGTGCCGAGTAGAGGCGATGTTGTTGAAAATAGCAACAAGAAATGCTAAATATAGAAGTGCTAGAAATAACATTGCTATAAATAGCATTCTGGGATACATTCCAATTTTAGTTAGTCCTTGAACTAAAATTGAGAATTAAAATTCAGTTTTTGATCTTAGCAGCTGTTTGAAAAATAATTAATTAATTCATATTTAGTTAATTAGTTGGAGAAAATCAAACATGAAGTCTATGTGAAGACATGCAACAATTATCCCTTTGATTGAGGAAGTTATCCCTTAATTAAGGAGATCAGGATGAGTTGTAATTAGTTAGCTCAGTTAACTGAATTAAGACCAGTTAGATTAGTTCCAATGGTTTGTGGAATTGATTGTGAGTTCAATTAGTTAATGCATGCATGCATGTAACTAGGGTACCTCAGATAACTAAATATTCTCTCATAAATAACTCATGCATGTCAGTTCAGTCAGACCCAGTTGAGATCAGAGGATGGGATAATGTACTATTAGTTGCAGGAATATTACATTGAGGATATCTCTTGCATGTAGAAGGAATTCATTCCTTGAGGATTATGCAATTATTTCTGAGTTTGGTGAGTTGTGTGAGATAAATTCACACAAGCGGCAACTAGAGGACCCAGGAGAAACTACGCAAGGAAATAGGAGGCTTGGAGGACTGAAGGAAGGCATATGTGTTGTCTATTCAGTCTAATGAGTAGCATTGAGGGATTGTATTGCGAGTTGGATAGCTTGTGAGCTAAAACTTTGTGTAATCCAGAGATATTTCCACTTGTATGATAATATAGATAGTGGGTTTTTTAGTTGAAGCTTTCCCTAGAGTATTCTTATGTGTTCATGTGTGATTGATTTCTCATTCTCTGTTATATGTGGTCTATTTGAACTTTCTCAAAATCGATTAAGCTTCCACAAGTTTGTTTGTATAAGTAGATCAAGTATTTTTCTTTAGTATATTGCATTATCTGGTGATCTACAGTGAGAATTTCTAAAGATGTTTAAACTCTGTGAATGCCTTCTATTGAGATTCAGACCAAAAGAATTTTGCTTTCACTCCTCCCTTGGTGACTTGTCTCAAGGGCCAAGTTATATGAGAAAATCCCAACACGAACCTATGGAGAAGTTGGTAAGACCCAGCAATTTGCATAGCTCTGATAGAGTGGTTGGAGATGGCCAATCTCAAATGACTTGGATATTGGCTGGATCCACATGCACCCCCCGTTCATCAATAATGTATCCCAAATACTGAACCCGGGTCATGCTAAAAGTGCGTTTCTCCAAATTGGCACATAACTTGTGTTGCTGCAGTGTTTGAAGAACCTATCGAATGTGGTGGAGGTGCTCTTCCCAACTTTGGCTAAAGATCAGGATGTCATCCAAGTATACCACTAAAAATGAGTTGGTGAATGGCCATAAGATGTCATCCATTAGCCTCATGAAGGTTGCAAGAGCATTCGTCAACTCGAAAGGCACAACCAACCATTCGAAAAGGCCCTCCTTGGCTTTGAAGGTAGTCTTCCACACATTGGAGGGTTCGATTGGTACATGGTGATATTTTGACTTGAAGTCGATCTTGCTGAAATATTTTGCCCCCTTTAGTTGGTCCATGAGATCATCAATATATGGGATTAGGTACCTATTATGTGTTGAAAATAGCAACAAGAAATGCTAAAAATAACAATTCAACCAGTGTTGAACATAGCAACAAGAAATGAAAAATGGGAGTGCTAAAAATAACATTCTATAAATAGCATTTCGGGATACCTTCCTATTTTAGTCAGTACCTAAACTAAAATAGTGAAGTAAAATTCGAATTTGATCTTAGCAGCTGTATGTAAAATAATTAATTAATTCATCTTGAGTTAATTAGTTAAGGAAAATCAAACATGAAGTCTATGTGAGAACATGCAACAATTTCTCCATTAATTGAGGAATTTATCCATCAGTTAAAGAGATAAGGATGAGTTGTAATTAGTTGGCTCAGTTAACTGAGTCAAGTCCAATTAGATTAATT
>APFE030202272.1:119218-141049 GCA_000404065.3 Pinus taeda
GATTGATTTCTCATTCTCAGTTATATGTGTTCTCTTGATCTTTCTCAATTTGATTAAGCTTCCGCAAAGTGTTGTAGAAGTAGATCTTGTATTGTGTTTTAGTATATTGCATAATCTGTTGATCTACAATGGGAATTTCTACATGGTATCAGAGCTAAGGTGATCAAGGCAAAGAATAGTATACAAGAAGGAGGAGTTCGAAGGTTGTGGTTCCTAAATATAGAAATCGAGTTATTATCACATCTCAATTTCACCAAGGAATTCAACGGTTTAAGACTTAAGTATGCCCTTGATGGCAGCTCAAATTATATAGCCTGGAAGGATCAAATGGAGGTAGTATTAGAGGATAACGCTCTAAAGGACTTCATTGATCAAGAATTCCCCAAGTTGACTAATGCTACTCAACTAGCGAAATGGAAGAAATGTGTGGCTAGAGCAAGGAGAATCCTCTTGGAGGGATTTCAAAACCACATTGTCTCGAGCCTCCATGGGAAGGAGAAACCATTTTCAATGTGGAAAACATTGAAAGATCTATATCAGAATAGCAGCGATCAGAGGAAGCTGGCACTAAAAGACAAACTTCGTAAGATCAAGTGTGAAAACGGCGACACAATCTCTAAATATTTGAACAAGCTCACCACATGCAGGGATGAGCTTGGAAGTGTAGGGATCATGACCGTTGATGATGACATGGTGAGTCTTTCACTCCTCAGTCTTCCTAAGAGCTGGCATAGCTACCAAGACTTGGTTAATGGTAGAGAAAAAACTACCAGATTGGGAATGACTTTGGTTGGATTTGATGTAGGAGGAAATAAGAAGAAGCAACAGAGATGGATCCTCATCGAAGCAAGATGATGAGGAAAATCTAGCCTTAGCGGGTAAGGCAAGGAAAGGGAAAGGGAAGTCATCCCATCACAAATCCGGTTCTTCCCATGGTGGGAAGTAGATTGACAAATTGAAAGTGAAATGCTTTCATAGTCATGAAGTGGTCCATTATGCTACGAATTGTCCACAGACGAAATCCAAGAAGGGTTCCTCGAAGGGATCTGATGGTGAGGCACTGGCCTCACAGTTTATTGCATGCATGGTTTCATCCATGGTGGGATGTGTGTGGTACCTGGACAGTGGAGCTTCATTCCACATGTCAGGTGACAAGAATCTTTTCAGTACCTTGGAGGAGAAGGATCTCCAGATGCGAATCGAGATGGGCAATGATGGAAAGTACCATGTTTCAGGTGAAGGTACGATTGTGTTTCAGAGGGAGCATGGAGCTCCGCTCACCCTGACTGATGTAAAAAATGTACCAAGTCTGAAGAATAATCTTGTGTCTGTCACTATGCTAGAAGATAAAGGCTATGATGTAGTCTTTAGTAAAAGAATGGTATTCCTGAGGCATATCGGTACTAGATAGACAAAGCAAATAGGGATTTGAGTCAAGAATCTCTACAAGTTGAAGGTAGATGACTACGTTGCTTTGAGTTCCAAAGTTGAGATGGTGCAGAGCCAATATGTTGGCGAGTTATGGTATAGAAGACTAGGCCACTTGCACCATAGAGCCCTGAAGATCATGCAATAGATTTCTACCGGATTACCCAAGGGAAAACTTGAGTAGATGACTACATGCAAAGGTTGTACCTTAGGTAAGTATGTGAAATCTTCGTTTCCAGATCAAGACAATAGAGCTGGAGCAATCCTGGAGCGAGTTCACTCAGATGTTTGTGGACCCTTCTCTACAACCTCCACCGCTAAGCAAAGGTATTATGTTATTTTTATTGATGATTTTTCTCATAGATGTTGGATCTACTTTATGCAAAAGAAGGATCAGACCTTCTTGAAGTTTAGTGAGTTTAAATCCTTGGCAAAGAAAGAATTTGGAAAGAAAATAAAAGCCTTGCATAGTGACAATGGTGGAGAGTACGTCTCCCAACAGTTTAAAGACTTCTGCATTGCAGAAGGTATTAAACGGGAATTGACAACACCCCATAATCCACAACAGAATGGGGTGACCAAAAGGAAGAACCGATTGATTTTGGGAGAAACTTGAGCGATGTTACATGACCAAAGCCTACCACTGCATTTATGGGCTGAGGCATGCAATACAACAGTATACTTGCAGAACAGAAGCCCACACCATATACTGGGAATGAATACACCTATAGAGGCCTATTTTGGGAAGCGACCTAATGTGAGTCACTTCTGAATCTTTGGATCATCAGTTTACTGTCATGTGACCAAATATGCTAGGAAGAAGCTAGACCAAAAAACTAGGTTGGGAATACTTGTGGGGTACACAGATACACCCCATAACTAACGGGTGTACCTGCCTTCTACTCAGAGGACTATGGTACGTAGGGATCTGAAGTTCGAAGAGCAAAAAGCCATGCAAGTGTCACTTGAGAGGGAGCTCAAGTTCCATGCAGAGGAGGAACTTCAGTTCCTAAGGAGGAGCCTCAGATTGATGCGGAGCAACCACATGCAAAGGATCCCGGAGTGGAGATATCCACTCATGTTGATACTTCCAGAGATGGGCGGGAACGCTTAAGGGAAGCTGATAGGTTGATGCTGGATGAACGGGAGAATGTGGGACAACCATCTTCTCAGTGCAGACAGAGGAGGTTTCCCGAGCAGTACACTGGGTACATGGCCGTGGTTGGGGATTGTGTAGATACTGAACCTTCTTCATTCCAGGAGATAGTGCAACAACCAGTCTAGGTTGATGTAATGGTAGAGGAGTACGACTTTTTCATTCAGAACAATGTGTGGGATGTTGTCCCAAGGCCTCAAGGCAAGTCAGTGGTGAGTTCTAGATGGATTTACAAGGTAAAGCAGACAGCTAATGGCAGTGTTGAGAAACATAAGGCAAGGTTTGTTGCCCGGGGTTTCTCACAAGTTGAGGGGATCGACTATGATGAGAATTTTGCTCCCGTAGCAAGGTACTCATCGACTAGATCGATGTTGGAACTACCAACTTAAATGGGGCAGAAGGTCCACCAGATGTATGTGAAGACAACATTCCTCAATGGGAAGATTGAAGAGGAGGTGTACATTGAGCAGCGAGAGGGTTTTGAGACCTTCAATCATGAGTTGCATGTGTGTTGATTCAAGAGGGCTTTGTATGGGCTGAGGCAAGCACCCCATGCTTGGTACACTAGGATCGACAACTATTTCACTAGTTTGGGCTTCACCAAGAGTGAAGTAGATGTGAACCTTTACCACATCATGGTAGAACGTAAACCATTGATCATTGTTCTTTATGTCGATGATCGGATTTTGACAGGTGATG
The DNA here is from genome assembly GCA_000404065.3 of Pinus taeda. Classification (NCBI taxonomy): domain Eukaryota; kingdom Viridiplantae; phylum Streptophyta; class Pinopsida; order Pinales; family Pinaceae; genus Pinus; species Pinus taeda. The sequence continues at coordinate 122,502 of APFE030202272.1, forward strand.
ATTAGTTGATACAATCCTGCAAGGAGGAGCTTGAAAGAGAGTTCGAGATGATGGACACGGGCCTTATGCACTACTTTCTAGGCATGGAGGTGTGGCAGAAAGATCGTGAAGTATTTTTGTCTCAAGGCAAGTATGTCAATGAGATACTCAGGCACTTTCACATGGAGAAGTGCAATCCCATGCAGACTCCTCTAGCTGCTAAATGGAGGAAGGAGGATGCTACTTCAGGTGAGGTAGTAGCTGCTACTATTTATCAGCAGCTGATGGGTTCACTTACGTATCTGGTGAACACATGACCCAACTTATGCTTTGCGGTGAACCAGCTGAGTCAAGCTATGGCTCAGCCTACCAAGCTGTTTTGGAAGGCAGCGAAGCATGTGCTTAGATACCTAAGAGGCACATCTCAATTCGGATTGTGGTACAAACGGACAAAGGGAGTGAAGCTTCAGGGCTTCACAGATGTAGATTGGGTAGGGAGTCCATCAGAATGGAAGAGCACTTCTAGAGGAATCTTCAACCTTAGTTCAGTTGCAATTTCCTGGTACAGTAGGAAACAAAGATCAGTTGCACTTAACTTAGCAGAGGCTGAATACATGGTTGCTAGTCAGGCTGCATGTGAGGTCATTTGGATGCAAAATATTCTAGTGGGATTGTTTGGTTAGAGGATGGATCCTACAGTGATCTACTATGATAACTAGAGTTGTATCAAACTCTATGAGAATCTAGTTTTTCATGACAAGTCCAAGAACATTGATATCCAGTATCATCATCTTCAAGACTGTGTGGTCAAGAGGATCATGTTGTTGCTGTATGTTTCAACCAAGGAACAAGATGCAGATATTTTGATGAAGGCATTATCAAAATACAAGTTCGAGTTCCACAGAGACATGATTGGGGTTACTGATAATCCCTTTCTTGTTGAGAGGGAGTGTTGAAAATAGCAACAAGAAATGCTAAAAATAGCACTGCTATAAATAGTATTTCAACCAATGTTGAACATAGAAACAAGGAATGACAAATGGAAGTGCTAAAAATAGCATTCTATAAATATCATTTTGGGATACCTTCCTATTTTAGTCAATACCTAAACTAAAATAGTGAAGTAAAATTCAAATTTGATCTTAGCAGTTGTTTGTAAAATAATTAATTAATTCATCTTGAGTTAATTAGTTAAGGAAAATCAAACATGAAGTCTATGTGGCAACGTGCAACAATTTCTCCATTAATTGAGGAATTTATCCATTAGTTAAAGAGATAAGGATGAGTTGTAATATTGAGTTGTAATTAGTTGGCTCAATTAACTAAGTCAAGTCCAGTTACATTAATTCAAACAATTTGTTGAATTAATGTAAGTTCAGTTAGTTAATGCTTGCATGAGTTTAACTGCTGCACTTTAGATAACTGAATATTCTCTCATAAATAATTCACGCATGTCAGTTTAGACAGAGACCCAGTTGAGATCAAATGGAGGGGCAGTGTACTATCAATTGCTAGATTATTCCATTGTGAATATTCCTTGCATGCAGAAGGAATTCTTTCCTTGAGGATTGCGCAGTTACTTCTTCAGGTTTTGTGAGTGTGATGAGGCCGATTTACACATGTGGCTTCACTAGACCCCAAGAAAAACTACGCAAGGAAATAGGAGGCTTGGAGGGCTTGAGGAGGACATATATGATTTCTATTCAACTTGTGAGCTATATTGTTTGATTGTAGAGAGAGCAGGATAGCTTGAGAGCTCATTTTTTTTTGTAACTTGAACAACATTTCCACTTGTATGATAATATAGAGATTGGGGTTTTAGGCTGAGGCTTTCCCTGGGTTATTTCTTCTGTGTTATGTGTGATTTATTTCTCATTCTTAGTTATATGTGTTCTCTTGATCTTACTCAATTCGATTAAGCTTCCGTAAAGTATTGTAGAAGTAGATCTTGTATTGTGTTTTAGTATATTGCATAATCTGTTGATCTATAATGGGAATTTCTACATTACAGACAATGATCTTGTTCAGCGCTCGATAGTTAATACAGAGTCTCCAAGTCCCATCCTTCTTTTGTACCAACACGAGCAGGCTCCCACAAGACGACGAACTCGGATGGATGTGACTTTTCTGCAGCAGCTTCTAAATCTGCCTCTTGATTTCATCGTTCTCCAGAACGGAGTGCCAATAGATTGGTCCATTAGGCAGCGATGCGCCTGGGGTCAGATTGATGGAGTGCTTGACCTGACAGTTCATAGGAACCCCTATAGGGGAGGTGAATATGTCCTCCTACTCCTCCATGACCTTGTCCATTTGTATTTGTTGTGCGGAGGGGCCCTGTCAAGAGGTCGTGGCCACCGTCTTCTTCTTTCCTTGAGGGCGTATCATCCGGAAAAGAAATTTCCCGATTTTGGAAATGAGCTTACTACATTGTTTTGTGGTAATTAAAGAGATGGCGATAGGTGGTGCTACCTCTGGTACCCTGTACAACTTATTTCCCAAAGTAACAATAACAACATGAGGCCTTGATTCATACATAGCATGTCACTTCCACAAGAATGTTTGGCCTAATAATACATCACAAACATCAAGGGGAGCAACATCACACAATACCTCATCTGTGAAGGGCTTGATATTGTATGGAAGGTGACACTGCTGGCTCACGCAAAGATTTCGTCCTTGGTGAAGCCACTCGATGGTGTACGGTTGTGGATGTGCTATGGTTGGTAAGCCTAGCCGCTTCATGACCTCTACCAAAATGAGGTTCTTTTGGCTCCCGCTGTAAAAAATGAACTGTAGTGGGGAGTCCTTTACCCACATCTGGGAGTGGAAAAGGCACTCCTCCTCCTCTGGATATTCTGGTTCCTCCTTCTGGATCTTCATGGTGGAAACAGTGGCATTGGGCTCAGCATCGATAATCTGCTTCCCTTTGTCATTCCCCCTACCGAGTTCCGAATTAGAGTCAGAACATGCATCTGATTCTGAAACCTTTAGCTTGGCCACCAATGATTGCTTGGCTTGACACTCACTTGTGTTGTGAGTGGAGCTCTTATGGAACTCACACCACTTTCCCATGTCCTTTTCTAGCTTTAGGGCGTTGTTCTTTGCTTGTAGGTTTGGAGGATTGTCTTAGGCTACCCTGCTTGGGCTTTGTCCTTTGTTCTGCGGTTTTGGGGCACCTTTCCCTTGCTTCAGATTCATAGATCCAAAGTCTCACTTCTTTTGTTTAAACTTTTTCTCGATATTGATGGCATATCGGTATGCCATGCCGAGCGAGGAGATGTTCAGGAATTCTATTTCATCCTGGATGTACCTGTGCAAGTAGTCATGGTATTTGAGTACCAAATGCTACTCTAAATCCTTGATACCTATCTTTGTGCGAAGGGTATGAAAAATATTGGTAAACTATGGCACGTCTTGGTCCCTTCCCTGCCACAACGCGGTCCACTTTATGTATTGATCCTCATAGCTTCCGATAGGGTAGTACTACTCCTTGATGGCAGCTCAGAATGAATTCCAAGTGGGCGTGAATAAAAACGGTGAGGTCATACTTTCATTCTTTTGCTCGTAGTAGGTTTCCCACCAGTCCTTGATGTGGGGGACAACTTTGAGAAGAGCGAAAGTAATCTTTTCCTAGACAGAAAAATCATGAATAGAAAAATACCCTTCTAGCAGATTTAACCATTTATCTACAACATTGGCACCTATATGACCCTCAAATATAGGAATATCAAAGTTAACTTGTACCTTAAAGGGTGTGGTGCTTCCAAAGTAGCTACTGGAAGTAGATGTGTCACCCCTGGGCAGCCGCTAAAGGATTTGGGCAAAGTTGTCCATCATCGCGTTCCTTTGTTGTTCAAGGGCCTCTTCAAGCAAGATTTTGATAGGATCTCCTACCCCCTCATCTTTCTTTTCATCTGCCATGGGACACCATTGGGATTTGTGAGGCTGGTCTTGCAAAGGTTTGACTAGTTCAAGCCCTAATTCCTTATATCCCGACCTCATTGGGGACATGCAAAGAAAGACAAAGAAAGAGCAAACCAATTTGATACCATTGATCCAGATTAAAACAGGAATGGAAAAATTTAATTATATAACCATACATAAAGAGAGGCAACTGAAATAATACTTCATTTCATTACTGTAAAATACTAAAATATGTTTACAAACAGAAATGGAAATAGACTAGTTAGGGCGATGGTAGCTTATCTCTGAGAAGAGATGTGGGAGCTACATGCCTCTGAATTGTCTTACGATGAGGCTTGAAGGCCTATTTATTGTTAAGAAATAATGGAAAACCCTAAACATCCAAAAAACTACCCTAGGAGATGAAGCACCAACTATGGGCCCCGTTTTGGGTAAATTGGTACATCAACTTCCCGGGGTCATAACTTTGGCATATGATCTCTGTTTGACGTGCACAATACCTAGTTAGAAATATCTATCCAAGGAATACAACTTTGGAAACAGAAACATCAATTGATAATCCCATGTTTTTCCCAGTTTTCCCAAAAAATGTCATTTAGGGCCTCAAAACGGCTCTGGAAGTTCAAGACCCGAAAACTGCTAAAAATAGTAAACTGTGCTAGAATTAAGGAAACTAAAAAATAAAAGAAACAATGGTGGGGGTACAAGTGGAATTGGTGGGTGGCCACCAATATCCACCTGGATCAACTCTACTAGCTCATTACCCTGTGGATAGTATGGTGTAGAATGATGTAAAATGATTGAATACTTTTGACAGAATTCAATCATCTTAACACTACTATAAGTTGTTGCATTATCTATAACAATATGTTGAGGACATCGAAATGTTGACACGATGTTTTCTTCAAGAAATTTAATTACAATAGTATCAGTGGAATTCTTCACTGATATGGATTCTACCCACTTGGTAAAATAGTCTATGGTAGTTAAAATTCATCTATGTTGATTGCTTGACTGTGGATGAATTTCCCCTATAAAGTATAATCCCCATTGAAGAAAAGGAACATCAACTAATACTGGAACCAAGGGAAGTGATGACAATTTATGTTGTCCTACAAAAAATTGGAATTCTTTGCAACTTCTTACTCTTGCCCCAACTTCTTTAAAAGTGTGGGCCAATAAAAACCTACTTTTAGAATTTTGTATGTTGTTGCTCTCCAGGCATAGTGTCCACCACAAAAACCTACATGGAACTTATCTATAATACCTTCTATTTCATTTTTAGTTAAGCAGAGAAGAAGGATATTAAGAGGGTATTTCCTGTACAGATTAGCATTAATAATGCAGTATTTTACTGCTTTAAGCTTGAGGGCTTTGCACTATTTCAAATTTAGCTCAACTGGACATTGAAAATTTCTAAGAAACTGCACAATATCAGAATACCAATTAGAAAGTAGATATTTGCGATCTATATGAACAAGAATGGCTTGATCTGGAGGAAGAGGTTCTTGTGGATTCTCCCCTTCTCTAAGAGGAGGAGTTTCTTGTGGATTCTCCTCTATTGTTAAGGAAGGTTCTTGTGGATTCTCCCCTGATGATATTGAGGAAGGTTCTTGTGGATTCTCCCCTGATGACATTTCAAAAACCAGATTTATCCCCAATAATTTGCAATTATATTCAACTAACAATTTGGCCAAGCCTTGGCATTTTACTAACTTTGTGGTTTTTATTTCAAGGTCAAATTCAAGAATTTTAGCAATCCATCTTCCTCTTCTCCCATTAGTGTCAAGTTGAGTCAAGACAGTTTTAGCAGCATGATTAGGGACATAAGCTGTGATGTGTGAATGCAAGACATAGGTTCTAAAGGCTTTGAGGGCTTGAATTAAGGCATAATCTTGTTTTTCAATAATATCATACCTGAGTTCATCATCTCTCATTACTTTTGAAAAGAAGGCTATGGGCTAGTCATCACCATTGGTATTCTTCTGTAAAAGTCCAACAGCAAAGGTTGTTTCAGATGCAAGAGAAAATATACGGAAGGGTGAAGAATAGTCAATGTTATCTAATGTATGAGCTTTAGATAGAGACTTTTTGATCTGGTCAAAATCATACCTAGCAGAGACTATCCATTTCACTTCATTATTTTTCTTAAGCATATATGTTATATCTTTAACTATCTCAACATAATTTGGGATAAACCTTCTAAGAAAATTTATCTTTCCAAGGAATATTTGAATCTCCTTTTCATTCCTTGGGAGAGATAGGGTTTGAATAGGTGAAACTCTTTTTGGGTCAATTATAACTCCCTCCTTGGAGATAATATGCCCTAGTAATTTTCCTTCCTTCACGGCAAACAAGGATTTCTTTGGATTGGTTGATATGCCAAATTTCCTGCACCTGTCAAAAACCTTGCTCAAGTGCTTTAAATGACTTTCATCAGAATAAGAGAAAATAGTTAAATCATCTAAATAAATGATAGTAAATCCAAATGTTTTACCTACAAAAGAAAGTTCCATGGGTCTTTGGAAAGTGGCTCAATCATTGGTTAACCCAAATGGCATCCTGGAATACATAAATATACCCCATGGTGTGCTGAAAGCAGTTTTATCTTGATCAACTCCACTTACTATGATCTGATTATAACCAAAAAATCCATCTAACATAGAGATCCTATTGGCACTTGAAACTTTCTTAAGTAGATGGTCCATTTGAGGAAATGGATAGTTATCTTTTAACGAAGATTTGTTCAGGTTTCAGAAATCTACACATAGCCTACTTTCACCATTCTTCTTCCTAACAGGAACTAAGTTGGCTACCCAATTAGATTACCTTAAAGGAACTATGATATGAGCATCAAGTAGCTTTCTAAGTTCCTTTTCAATGGTTGGCAATAGTATGGGATTAATTATTCTTAACGTTTTCTAAAAGGGTTTTGCTTCTGGTTTCAAAGGAATCTTATGCTCAATCAAAGTTTCAATTCATTATAAGGCCAGGCAAAAACATCTTTATAGTTCTTAAGATGATTTAGGTATTTGAATTTAACACCCAAAGGTAAATTTGAAGACAATTTAACATTTCTCACATCATCCAAAGTCCCAATATTACATTCTTCGATTTCCTCTTCTAGTGAGTGAAACAAAGGATTTTTAGAAACATCATTATTATCAAATAGTTTTTCCAATGGGACTAATCCTTTAGGGATAAAATTATTAGATAATTGTATGATATCATGATCAAGAATTGTAGGAATGAATGATGTTTCTAGAATCTATTGATTTAATTCTTGGATAACTTGTTGATCTTCTTCAATTTGCATATTTGAAAATTCATCAATGACTTGAAGAAAAGATTTTAATTGTTCATCATCTTCAAAAATATTCCAATGTTTAAGGTTATCAGGAATTGATGGCCAATACTTAACTTGGATTTGATATTCTAACAATATCGGCTTAGGGATTTTAAAGGAGCTTGCTGAGACAACTAGTGAATCATCATGCATGTTTTCATCTATGGGAATAGCAATTATGTTAAAACCTTGAACAAAATTCTCAATTGTGTCCCAAGCTTCATTTATATAGGATCTAAGCTTGGGTGTTTAATTTCACATAAATTTCTAACTTGGTTTACTATAAGCTTAGAGTTAGAAAAGACACTCAAGTTTTGGACTTTTAGACTCCTAGCTAACTCAAGACCAAGAAGAAAAGCCTCATACTCAACCACATTATTAGTGACTTCAAATTCAAGTTTACATGATTGAGTTATGTTTTTTTTATTTGGTGATAGAAGAACAATTCATGCTCTTGCTCCTTCCTTTGAGCAAGAGACATCAAAATAAAGTTTCCAGATATTTGATTCTACAATTTTAGGTTGGGAAACAATATTTTCAATGGTGAGTTGAGTGTTTGATGCATTTTGTGAAGATAAGTGAAAACAACCAAAATCATGATCTACTGCATAGATAGGGTGGTTCTTTGCTTGATTAGACCTACAAATAGTATGAAGGAAATGAAATTCCCTATATAACCTTAAGTGCTCACCTCCATAGATTGGGATAGTAGCAAAAGACATGTCCATCTGAAGTGACCCTCCCAATTTAGCACAACATGATCTAGATATAAGCATGCCAACCTTAGCGGGAATATCAGTGACAATTATGTCTATAACTATACTTTTGACAAGTATTTTAAATAAGGTCACAACTAGGTCCTTGATCAATCCTAGGCATGGGACTTTCTTTGAGTCAAAGCTGTAAAGGTCATGATAGTTACGATTGACTTGTAACTGAAGCTGGCCAATTATTACCTTTGGCATAAGGTTATGAGAGGCTCTAGAATCCAACATACAGTTATACAAAAGAAAATCATGAGCTTTTAATGTTACATAAAATGGTGGAACAATTTCCTCTATCATATCCGAACTAGGGCCAAATACAACCGAGGGTTTTTCATCCCGCAGACTAATAATGTATCACTCAGCATCTACACTAGAAGACTATATCCAATTAGATACTTGAATTTTGTAACCAAGATTTTTGGAAAGTTCAGCTAAAGATATGGGAATCTTGACCCTTTCCAATTCCTTTTCAATATTAAAAGTAGTTAAAATAGTCTTATCAAATGGAAGGGTTTCAGTGGATGACTCTGTAGTTTGAGGGGTTGGAGTTTGTGTTTGAATGGTTTTCACTACAGGTTTGATTATGGTGGTGGATTTTGGAGGTCTACCAGGACTTGATCTAGGTCTTAGATCATACCTCTTATTCAATTCTACAATTAAAAATTTAGGGAATGCTTGGTATCTGGAAATTTGAGTATCTCCTACTTCTAGTTTGAAAGACTGAGATGAAGATGACGGAACTATGGCCATTTGTATTGTTGAGGAATCAATATTATTGATATATTCCATAATTAAAGGGCATGTATATTATGATTGTTGATCATAAATAAGCAAGGGTGGCTGAATGTTTTGGTTAGAACCTAGTCTCTAGATAATTTACATTTGAGGAGCTCTTCTGAATTGATTTTGTGATTGAGGTCTAACAATAGTTTTTTGAGGAGCTCTAGGCTGAGTTTCAATTTTTGACATTCTATTAGAAAGGTTTCTAAGCAAAGATGTAATTTCATTAATTTTATGATATTCTAGTTTATATTTGGAGGAGGATGAATCATCTATATTAGCTTTCAGTTTTCTTTCTGCTTTTTCTGCTTTAGCCTCAAGTTTACCAGAAGCTGACCTATTGGATTATACCTATATAGCATTTTTATGCATGTATCCAAGGTATTAGAAACTCTTTCTCTTAGCATGACTGCAAAGTCATCATCAAATGATTTAGAGAATCTGACCTTTGTAGCTGCTACTAGTGGTTTACAATCAGCAGGAATTTTATGGTATAGCTTGTTGAATATTTTAATGAATTCAGTAATTGGTTCTCCGGGGTTTCTCTTTAATTCTTCAAATTCAGTAAGGATGTAAACAAGATCTTTCTTTACCCCCCATTTATTTTTGAATATGGTTATGATTTCATTCCAAGTTCTGGTAGAGTCAACTATGAGCTGCCTAAACCAGATTCTAACATTTCCTTCTAGTGACTGTGCAAATAATCTCATATAAACATTTTCCTCTTTAATGTTCATATTGTTAATAAAACCTAGGAAGGCTGAAACATGATCTTATGCTGAGGATCCTGTTTCTCCATTAAATCTTGGAGGAAAATCTCACATGTTTGCAGGGAGAACAAGGGCAACATACCTAGCTTGAACAATGGGTCAAAAAGCCATGACAACAAGAGGAGTATGGGGTGTATGAGTGGATGTCGATGAGGAAGAGGAAGATAATGAAGATGAGTCAATAGGTGTATTAATGTGTGGAGGAGAGGGAGGATACCTACTTAAGGGTTTGAAAGGGGTTTTAATAACCAATTTATGAACTCCTGGTGAGAAGTCTTCCTTATTTTCAAATAAAGGATTTGAGTAGACAGAAAATGTCTCTTCAAAATTAGTTAAGGATGATGGAAAAAATAAGGAGTTGGATTAATGAAATCTTGAGGTTTGAATTCAGGTAAATGTAAATCCAATTATTATTCAGATGAAGGTGATTCGATAGGAATGGATGGGACTTGATATGTTTCAAGTGACTGTGTCAAAAATGTTGATGGAAGGTCTGCTCCTCTAGAGATAAGATCAGAGACCCTAGGAGGTAATTCAGTCCAATCAGTGTGAGCTGGTATAGATGAGAATGGATCTATAGATGGAATGTCTTTAGGGTGAAAAGCCGAAGAAGAAGAAGGTGTTCCACATTTTCCTCTTGAAGAGGCCCCCCAATGATTCTTTCTGGGTCTGGTAGAGGGTTAACAATCTTAGAATCAGAACGAGATCTTGTATGCTTATAGGGAGCCAACTTGGACCAGTGGAATCACGAGGTGAAAGATTTTGACATATGACCTTATCATTTATTCACCTTAAACGAAAGGGAAAATCATTGCCGCAGGTAAAATTGAACTTTTAGTACTTCACTCCCCGACAATGACACCAATCTAATGTTGTCCTTTGAGATAAATTAAGGTCAATTGGCTATGCCAAAGCATCTAAAATATTTTGGTTGATTTTAATGGTTGGATGACCAGTGAACTTCTTTTTAACAGGTGCTTTAAACTTAGAAATATCTTTAATTAAAAAAAGGTTGTTATTTAAATACATATGGTTATTTTGATTTTAAATGTGATGGATAAGAAGAATATAGAGAAATATAAATGATTTAATATTTAGATAGAGTATTTCACCATTTACAAGCAGAAATTGAGAAAAATATGTTTTCCTAATTAACAAAATATAATCATGTCATTTCAGAAATCTTGTGCAATTTAAATCCAAAGAGGAATTTACAAGAACAAATAATCTTGTAAATTAATCTCTTAACTAAACTACAACTTCATAGTGGATTCAAAATGAAACTGAAATTCAGTTAAATTTTCAATCAGATGACTGTAAATGAAATAAATTATATGAGGAATACATAAGAAAAACATAAGAAACTAACTCACAGAGAGACAAGCCATATGAAGTAAATCCAGAATCTTTTATTCAATAAAAAATGCTTCAGCCTAGTACAAATCTGTCTAGTAACTAGCTCAAGGGTGAAACCCTAAATACTTCGATAGAATGAAGTATTTAAACAAAATACAAAATATTACAATCAATGCCTGAGTGACAAGGCATATTATTATTACTTAAAATTTAATAGAAAGAGAAGCAATTTGGTCCAAAAGAATGAATCTGAACATCTAGCCCTGTTTTAATGGAAAAATATTGCTGAGTGGCCACTATTCTAGTGTTGTGCTAGTCAAGCTGATTTGTCCTCTAATCCTGATACTCACATAGATTTTCCCACCATTCTTCATTTGGAATTGATATTTTAGTTACTTTATGGTAGATCTCATCTAACTCAGTATACTTGGAAAAAGTTGGTTTTACAGTAAAAATATGTTTTATCTCATTCTGAATAAAACATATGTTATTGATGGCCTCATAGAATGCCCTACCTTTCATGGAACCTTTGATGTTGGAGGACTTGGTTGTGTCCTTGGAAATGTCTTGTAGCTTCTTCAAGTAATCCTCCCTAGTCATTAGCTTATCATTGATGACAAACAGTGAAGGCAGACCTTTCTTGTTTAAGGCATCAATTCTTGTGAAAAAATGTTAACTGCAATTTCCAGAGTGTGACACTTCTCAGTTAATTGTACTACCAGGTTCTTTTTAGTCAGGGATTTCTTTACCTCCAGAATGGTTTCAGTCATGTCATCCACTCCTAGATCATCTAGTTCATAGCTGTTCTTATAATTGAGAAACCTTTTCATGCTGTTGGTTGTAGAAGGCATCTCTCCCAGTTGAGCATTTATATTGGCAATTGTCTGGTTTCCTTTTCCATTAACTCCTTTTGCTAAAAAATGATCTGGATACATGGCCAGATTTCATCAATCTCCTCTATGATGTTGTTCCAGATAATTTCTTTAACACTACCAAGAGTGTAGCTAACAGAAGACTCAATGGTTGACTTCTTCCATGCCTCAACTTAATTTTGAGATCTCTGAAGCTCTACTGCATGAAAAATGTCACACTTCTTTTGATTATCCTCTAGTAGTTTTACTTGATCTTGCAATTTCTTAATTTCTTCAATATGTAGGGACATATTTTGAACTGCACTAGCTAACTGGTCTGCAACCTCTCCTGTACTGGTGGTAGTTGATATTGCAGTTTGAAGGACTGCGATAGGAAGTGATTCTAAAGGAGCAGTCTATTTAGTAGCCTTCTCCTTTTCCTTGATTAATTTCTCCATCTCTATTTCCATTTGTTTCAGCTGAGTAGTCCATTCTATGATGAGTTTCATCATGTCTGCCTTTTTAGTTTTTGTTTCTACAATATCCTTGGCTAGAGGATCTTCAGTAGCTGGGAGTTTCAACTATTTCCTTAGTGTTTCTATATCCAAATTATTCTTTTTGATCATCTCTTCTACAACATATCATAACAAATTTTAATTAGCAAATCTTCCAAGGTTTTAATCTTGGTATCTTTGCCAAGAGCTGAAACTTTCTCTATTTTTAATTGTGACTAGACATTTGCTAGTGTTACCTGTAGCTTGGACAAGGTCATAGTTGTGCTAGTTACAATAGAGAATATCATTTCTCTAGTCTGTTTATGCATCCCCATTTGGTCAATGGGATGTATGTCCTCGATATCAAACTCAAAAGATGTCTTCTTCTAATCTGATGCTCCTTTGGGTTGAGGGACTTGTGCCTGAAGGAATGTCATTTGCATTTTCCCCTTCTCTTAGTCAAACGCTGAGAGTAGCCTGCTTTGGGCACGAGAGGTTTGTTTCCAAAATTGGTTGTATGTGTTTATCTTCAAGGCTTCATTTTTGACCTTTATTTCCTTGAAGACATCCATGATGCTCTTCTTTGGCTCGCTTGAAGTAGATGTACCTGTGTGCATAATCTGCTACTGCTCTTGTGAGTTCGTGGAAGTGGTAGGACCCTAGGTATACTGATGACCTACTAATGAAGATACAAGACGCTCATCAATCGTGATGAGAGTCTTCTGCTTTGACTCTTTGTTAAGACATAGTCTAGAGCTAAGCTTAGCCTTCTTTCTATACATGATTTTAAATTCCTCACTAAATATATTAGTACCTAAAGGAGACTCTTCCTCTCTTCTCCTCTTGGTTTTCTTTTATTTCATTGTAGGATTATACACTGTTGATGAGGAGACCTACTGTTCTTCTGCCTCTTGTAATGTGTTTCCAACCCACTCACGCCGATTCTTGTATTTTTCTATCTCTGGCCTAGGTGCGTGAAAATAAGGAGTAGACTTGGTTTCTACCCTTAATGTAGAAATTATCCGTAATGGATCATAGGACCAAGTAGAACTAATATTAAGCTACATTTCCCTGAGTAGTTTGTTAGCCTCTTGACCTGCTGCCCTGCTATTGCAAACGAATGGACCAACATTTGTTTTTATCTTGAACTGAGACTTTTTCTTGGCAGCAAAAAAATGGACTTCATCCATGTTGATCGTCTGCCTGATGTATTCTAATGCAAAAATCCTCAGTGGGAGGAATTTTGGTAGCTTATATGGTGGCAGCTCACATCCAAAAATCCTTATCTTTGTGTAATTCTCATATAAGTACCAGTCTCCTTTTTGTACCTATTCTGATAGCTGCAAGACCTTTTTGATTCCTTCACTAATCCTTGGTTTGGTTGCTACTTAGGAGGCTTATGGATGGATGGACAAACATCTCGGTAAACTATTTGTAAGTATATTCTTTCTTCTCTTTCATAACCAGAGTGGTCCAGAAAATGACCGATTATTGGTTTCCTTTCTCATCCAACTTTTGCAATGACAAGTTCATGTTGTCTCCATGAAAATATAGGAACATGTAGACTAAGACAGAGGCATATTTGAGTACCTCCTCTATAGGAAACTTGACCAACTATTGATGAATAGACTCTGCAAGAAAATGACTAAAATTGAACACAATTGAGGGCTTAGAATCATTAGAAAAGATGGATAAAAATCCTATAATGGCCTCATCTACCATTTGGTCAGAATAGTAGCCAAGGAGGTAGGAAATGATAGTGATTATCTACTTGGATCTCTCAGGGAATATGGATGAGGGATAAGGAAGATTTTTTTTGGTAATTTAACATCTTGTGTTAAGAATAATTCAAGAGTTTGGGCTCTCTTTGCAAAGTCTAATTTCTGGTATATTTCAACCAGAGCTTCATATGAAAATGGGCAGTATTTTTGACTATGTGGGATTGCATCATTTGATCAATAGCTTGAGGGGCTATGGTGAACAGAATGTGTCCATTGGGATTGATTATGGCCCTTTGGCTTGGAAGATATGAGGCATGGCATTTTCTAATGAAATCAGGAATGTTGTGAGTACAAGGAAAGATGTAATGAGGTAGGTTTGACTCCCATAACTAGATATCATCTGATTTATCAATGTATTTATCTTCAAGCCAAAAATACATCTTGAAGAGGTCGAGCTCACAGAGTGTTTCGTGGATCTTGTAATCTCTATCAGCCAAAGGGATATGATGAAGATCTATAGGAGGATAGATCAGAGGATTAAAAATTTCCTCTGGTCCTTTGTCGTTGGGAGGCATGAGGGCTAAGCCTGATAGTGAAAACGTGACTGGGACAAGAAACAATTCACGGATAGACAGAAAGTTCTAGGGCTAGGAACAAAAGGAATAATTTGACAATGATCAAGCAAGTAGTGTCCCTGGCAGTTAACAATGTTGGGATCTGGTGAGCAACCTATAATCAAACCAATGGCAGTGATAAAACAAAAATTATGTAACCTATAAATAGAAAAGAAGAAGGTTTATATAGGAGTTCTAGTTTTTTGTTGGTGGTGCGGGTCCGTTGAGTTAACGGCTAAGAAAATTAAATGCTTAACGGATTGATTATGCAGGGAATAGATATGATTTTATTAGGTTAACGAACAAACGAGGTCACAACAGAGGAATGGCAGATGCACAACGGTTAGGTATGTGGTATCGAGAATGAGGAATTTAGCTTTTCGGAGGGGGGGTGAGCGGTTTGTGGTTTTGATCATGGGGATTTTGAAACATTGTGGATCTGCCACGTAGGGGCAGGCACAATTTGGAAAAGGGGGGCCGAAATGGCATGAGGGTTGTCAGATGAAAGGTGATAAGCGAAGATGAAGAGTGATATGGCAGAGGATTAACATGATGTGGCAGGATGGATCGGTGGGGTCAGGAATCGATATTTAATGTGATGCCGGGAAATATGGAATATGAGGGGTTATATACTTTAGGGAAATGATATGAAGGGAATGGATTGGCAGAGGGGCAATATGGGATTAATACTTAGGTTATGGGTTTTTTTTTTTTAAACTGAGGATAGTGTTAATATCCAAAGTAAGCATATAAACCTTAGAGTAACCTTCACTCTTTATTCTACACATGAAAACACAATGGATGTTTGATTATGATGCATTTAGGCTAGCAGCATGTGCATTTTCAAAAACATAAAATGGAGCTTTCCTTTTCTTTTGCTTCCCTAACATTTTATTTTTCTTTGCCTTCTTTATTTAGGGCAGTGAAATCCTAACATTTTATTGATATGGATGCCTATAAAACATCAAATTTTCCTAACATTTTAACTTTTTATTATTTTTCATCCATATCCTATCTTAACATTTTTTTTAAAATATTTGACTAATATGCTAACTTATCAAAACTAGATAATGTTACAACAGGAGGAACATCATTATTTATACTAGTTACATGAAGGCTGAATACAAACTCAGGAGAATCATCATTTATATTGAAAGAATCTTGTTCATTATTATTTATCTAATCAATCTCAGAACCCTTTTGATTCAGGTGGCTGTTAGTGGCCACCCACCTATCCCATTTGGACCCCTACAACTATCTCTTTCAGTCTTTTCAGTTTCCTAAATTGTAGCACAGTTTAATATTTTTAGCAGTTTTTTTTGGGTCCTGAACTTCCAGAGCCATTTTGAGGCCCTAAATGACGTTTTTTGGGAAATCAGGGGGAAACATGGTCCATGGACCAATGTTGCCCTTTCCAAAGTGGTAGTTCTCAGATAGATCTTTCTAACGAGCTACTGTACGCATCAAACGGAGATCGTATGCCAAAGTTACGACCCCGGGAAATTGATGTACCAATTTACCGAAACGGGGCCCACAATTTGGCGTTTCATCTTCTAGGGTTAGGTTTTGGGATGTGAAGGGTTTTTTCATTGTTTCTCAACAATAAATAGGCCTTCGAGCCTCATTGTAACACAATTCAAAGGCATGTAGTCACCACATCTCTTCTCAGAGATAAGCTACCATCGCCCTAGCTAGTTTATTTCCATTCTTGTTTGTAAGCATATTTCAGTATTTTACATTAATGAAATGAAGTATTATTTCCTCTAAATCTCTATGTTTATGGTTATCTCTATAATTTGTTGCGTTCCTATTTAAGTCCAGATCAGTGGTATCAGAGAAGTTTGCTTTTTCTCTGTTTTTTCTTTGCATGTCCCCAACGAGGTCAGGATATAAGGAGTTAGGGATTGAACTAGTTGAGCCTTTGCAAGACCAGCCTCGCAAATCTCAACAGCCTCCCATGGCAGATGAGAAGAAAGACAATGGGGTAGGAGACCCTATCAAAATATTTCTTGAAGAAGTGCTCGAATGGCAAAGGAACGCGATGATGGATAGATTTGCGCAAATCCTTCAGTGGCTACCCAAAGGTGACACATCAACTTCCAATAGCTACTCTGGAAACGCCACACCGTTTAAGGTACAAGTTAATTTTGAAATCCCCATCTTTGAGGGTCAAATAGATGCATATGTCGTAGATAAATGGTTAAATATGCTAGATGGGTATTTTTCTGTTCATGAATTTTCAAGTCGTGAAAATATTGTTTTCCCTCTTCTCAAAGTAGCCCCCCACGTCAAGGACTGGTGTGAAACCTACTGCGAGAAGAAGGATTAAAGTACAGGCTCACTATTTTCAATCACACGCACTTGGAATGACTTCTGGGATGCCATCAAGGAGCAGTACTACCATGTCAAAAGCTATGAGGATAAATACATCAAATGGACCACACTGTGGCAGGGACGAGACCAAGATGTGCCGGAGTTCACAAACATTTTTCATACCCTTCGCACACAGTTGGGTATCAAAGGTTCTGAGCTACATCTGGTACTCAAATACCACAACTGCCTACATAGATACATCCAAGAAGAGATGGAGTTCTTGAACATCTCCTCACTTGGCACAGCATACCAATACGCTGTTAAAATCAAGCAAAAGTTCAAACAGAAGAAGTGAGACTTTGGATCTGCAAATCCGAAGCCCAAACGACAAAGCCAAGGTGGGGTGACCCAAGACAACCCGTCGAAGCCGCAAGAAAAGAAAAACACCATGAAGCTGAAGAAGGACACATGAAAGTGGTGTGAGTTCCACAAGAGCCCCACTCACAACACAAGTGAGTGTTGAACCAAGTAGTCGTTGGTGGCCGAGTTGAAGGCTTCCGAATCAGATGCATGTTCCGACCCTGAGCCAGAACCCAACAAGGGGAATGGCAAAGGGAAGCAGATCATTGATACGTATCCCAGTGCCATTGTTGCCACTACCAAGATCCAGAAGAATGAGCCTAAAGATCCAGAGAAGGGAGAGTGTCTTTTCCACTCACAGATGTGGGTGAAGGGTTCACCGCTACAATTCATTGTCGACAGTGGTAGCCAAAAGAACCTCATTTCAGCAGAGGTCATGAAGTGATTGGTCCTACTGACTGCACCACACCCGCAGCCGTACAATATCGGGTGGCTTCATGAAGGACAAGATCTCAAAGTTTGCTAGTAGTGTTTCCTTCCCTACAACATCAAGCCCTTCACAGACGAGGTATTGTGTGATGTTACACCTCTAGATGTTTGTGATGTATTATTAGGCCAACCATACTTGTGGAGGTGACATGTTGTGTATGAGTCAAGGCCTTGCACTGTCATTATTTCTTTGGATAATTCCTTATACAGGATAAAAGAGGTAGCCCCACCTACTGCCACCTCTTTGATCGCTGCTAAGAAAGGCAGCAAGCTCATCTCATAGACTAGGAAATTTATTTTGTGTTTGGTTCATTACCAAAGGGGAAGATCGTTGCTACATCCATGACCCTCACAAAGGGTTCCTCCATGCAGCAACAACAGTAAAGGGATACGGTCATGACAGAACACAGGAAAAACTTCTCCTCACCCGCAGGGGTACCACACAAGTTTCAGGTGGGCGACAAAGTTTGGATGCATCTGCAGAGAGAACGCCTTACCAAAACCCATCAGAAACTCAGACCACTCCAACATGGTCCTTACACCAGTACCAAGGCTATGGGCAATAATGCTTTGAAGCACAACATTCCTTCATTCCTTCGCTTGCACCGAGTGTTCAATGTGGACCATCGTCGACCATGATTTCCACCATTTTTGGACACATCAGAGATTGGAGAACAACTCACTAGAGACCCAGCTCAGCAGAAGCTTCCTCATCTCAAGGAGGAACTCAATGCAATGGGGACCATTGCTTCCTAAGGGGGGAGGAATGATCCAGGTGGATGTT
>APFE030202272.1:150300-212267 GCA_000404065.3 Pinus taeda
CTCCACAAGAGGTATGGACTAGTAAGAAACCCTCTCTTTCACATCTGAGGGTATTTGGATGTGATGCATATGTACATGTTCCAAAGGAGAAACGAACCAAGTTGGACAGTAAATCTAAAAAGTGCATCTTTATTAGGTATAAGAATGGTTTAAAGGGTTATAAGCTTTGGAACCTAGTCACATGGAAGGTTGTGTACAACTGAGATGTGGTGTATAGAGAGGTGAAAGATGTTATTAAACATGAATTCCAATGAAAGGAACCTGAGAAGATAGAGTTTGAGCTAAAGGAGGAAGAATTAGAATCTATAACAGAGGAGGAATCAGAAGATGAAGAGCCACAAACTCCAGCTATGAGAAGATTAGTGCGAGAAAGAAGGCAGCCTGAAAGGTATAATCCATCTGCTTTCTGTTCAAATTTTTCTTTATCTATTACTGACGATGATCCCAGAACTGTGAAGGAAGCAGTAGATTCAAAGGATGGAAAACTCTTGAAAGAGGCCATGGTTGATGAAATGGCATCTTTGCACAAAAATGAGGCTTGGGATCTGGTGGAGTTGCGAGCTAGAAGGAAACCCATTGGTAGTAAATGGGTGTTCAAAAAGAAGACAAATGCAGAAGGAAAAGTGGAGAAATACAAAGCTCGATTGGTAGCAAAAGGTTATTCCCAGGTGCCGGGAATTGATTTTGGTGATTTTTTTTCTCCTGTTTCCAAGGTAACCTCTATCGGATTACTTTTATCTGTTGTTGCTGCTTTTGATTTTGAGGTAGAACAGATGGATGTGAAGACAACATTTCTTTACGGGGATCTAGAAGAGGAAATCTACATGAAGCAACCTGAAGGCTTTGCAACAAAGGGTAAGAAAGAACTGGTATTCAAGTTAAAGAAATCTCTGTATGGGTTAAAACAGTCAACAAGGATGTGGTATCAGAAATCTGATACATTTATACAGGGACTTGGCTTCACCAGAAGCAAAGCAGATCACTGTGTGTATTTTAAATTAATTGGTGACTGTTTTATTTATCTGGTATTGTATTTGGATGATATGTTGCTGGTTGGAAATGACAAAGGAATTATCCAAGATTTGAAGATCCAATTGTCCTCCAATTTCGACATGAAAGATCTCGGTGCTGCAAACTATATTTTGGGCATGGAAATTAAAAGAGATCGGGCAAAGAGGAAATATGTCGAGACAATACTGCAAAGATTTAATATGCAGGATGGTAAACCGGTGAAGGTTCCTATTCCTGTAGGTGTGAGGTTATCTATTGAACAATGTCCCAAGACACAAGAAGAGGAAGAGGACATGCCCCATGTTCCATATGCAAGTGCAGTCGGTAGCCTGATGTATGCAATGGTCTGTACTATACCAGACATTTCACATGTAGTGGGAGTATTGAGTAGGTTTATGTCAAAACTAGGAAAGGAGCATTGGACAACAGTGAAGTGGGTTTTCAGGTATTTGTGTGGCACTAGTGATTATGGTTTGTGCTACCAAGGAAACTAGGATTGGACAGAGTGTTGGATATTCATGGCTTTGTTGATGCAGACTGGGCTGGAGATCTAGATCAGAGAAGATGTACAAGTGGGTATGTGTTTAACCTATTTGGAGGTGCAGTCAATTGGATGAGTAAGAAACAATCTATAGTGGCATTATCAACTACAGAGGCAGAATACATGGCAACCACTCATGCAAGCAAGGAAGTAGTTTGGTTGCAGAGATTGTGTTCAAGTATGGGGTTAGTACAGGAAGCTATAAGGATAGAATGTGACAACCAAAGTGTAATTTTCTGAGCAAAAAACCTTGCATATCATTCAAAGACAAAGCACATTGATGTTCAGTATCACTTTGTGAGGGATATGATAGAAGACAAAAAGGTGTTGCTAGTAAAGGTGGACACTTTGATGAATACTGCAAATGCATTCACAAAATCTGTGAGCTCCGAGAAGTTCTCTTGGTGTAGAGAGACAATGGGCATTTCAAGGCTGGGAAAATGACTAAGCTCTCTTGTGCCCCCCTATGGAAAGAAACAACAAGTGGGAGAATGTTGGGTTGTGTTATATTCTTTCCACGTAGTTAACAGGGGGTTTGAAGGGCACCCGTAACCCCACTTTATGGGGTCCAGGGCAGTGCCTTGGAAAATTTTGGTTTTGGACCCTATGTTAGGTTGGGCGGACCCAACTATGGTTTTGTGCATGATTTTCGCACATGTTTTTTGGACGTGATGGTTTTTGGTCCATGGTATTGGACGCGATGTTTTTCGGTCCATGGTATTGGATGCTTCGGCATGTATAAATATGTATTGTAACATTGAAAGGAACATAATGAAAAATCAAGCTAGTAGTCCTGGTTTCTGGATCCAAGGGAAATCTCTGTGTATATGTGTTTTATGTGTTATGATCTTGCATTGTTTATTTTCTGTGTTTTAGAATTCATATGCAGGTAATTTCTGTACGGGGTTAAAATCTACGTGATGATAACCACATGATATGTAAACAATCCTTAACAAAGGAAAGATAGGGTATAACTTCCTAGACATGATACCATCAAGATGCGGAGACATAATATGGAAAATAAATATCAAAACAAATCAATAAGAATTATGTTATAAGTATTTAAGTAGAAAACATGGAAAGTATTTGGATAACATAAATCAGACATTCATAAGGAATTCTAGTTCATAATGCTTTATCCAAAGTACTAAAGAATTAATGATCAAGAGATGTAGCATAAAAGGAAACTAAATACCACAAGGAAAAACAAATCAGAAATTATACACACATGAATCTCTGCAAAATTGAATATGTAATACTGCATATAGTAATATATTGATCAAAGCTAACACAGTTATTTTTCTTCAAAAATTCCAAACCCTTCCTTATTACAAAATCATTATCTTTATAGAGTGCTTAGAAAACTATAACCAAGTTTTTAGAAAAAAATTAATTACAAGGTCCAAAAATAGATAAGTATATCTCTAATTAAAATTATATACATTACATTGTTCAATTATAAAACAAAAATAATAATATTATGTATCTGAAAATCATGTTGTTGCTAGAGACATGGCTGAATCTAAGGGTCAAAACCAATTGCTAATATTCTGCTCAGATTTTTTGAAAAACCTCATTTCATCATCATGCTTTATGTCGAAATTTCTTCCTTAATATTTGGCCGGATCCACAAAAAAGGACATATGTCAAGTAGATCCTTCCTTCAGGGCAGTATTCACTCTAAAATGTTTCTTGTTACCTTCAAAAATAATATTTCCCCCAAACGCTGATAGATTCATTGGCACACTTCAGCTCAAGAGAAAAACTAGGAATTGTTGACAAATTAACTATCAGCGTTATCTCATAATAGAGGGAAATTCACGCTAACAATGTAATTGTCAGCACTCATCAAAATTGAAGCAGAAAAAAAATGCTAATAGGTTAATTATTAGCGCACCATCAAAATGCCCTAAAAAACAATTGGCAAAACAAAACTCTGTTATGAGGATGTTTATATGAGTCTACTAGCTGCCTCTAACAAGATATCAACATTACTTTGTCTCCCTCTCCTATTTTCTTGGCCTCTGCAGCTAGATCCTTACTTTGACCCCTAGGCCTCTAAGAACTTGCATGTTTTTCTCTTTTTATGATCAAATATTTTTGAAGTGTATATTCTACCTCAATGACTTTCTCTCCCAGCCTAGGGTTTTGTTTAAGCTTGAAATTTAACCTAAGTTTGTTCAACGGTCTAGTATGTGGCCTTCTTCTTCCATAATTCTTAGCTAAAGTAGGTTCCCCATTAGTTTCTTCCTTCTCTATCTCTAGTTCAGTATCTTGAACCTCTGTTTTCTCTGTTGTCTTAGTGGCTCTAGCCTCTGCAGGAGAAGGCATATGGGGAGGGGAACATTCTTATTTTCTCTAAGTATTCCACTTATTATCTTATAAAATATTTCCAATTAAGGAATTAGATGAGGGGGAGGTTCTGTCATTGTATTTTTCTTCTAGCTTCTGGTTTGGACAACTGAAGTCCTCTACTCTAACGTCTGGGGCTTCTCAACAATTTTCTTACTTCTTTTCCTTTTTCCAATGGCCTTTGGTTTTGATGAGACGGGCTCTAGAAAGCTCACCCAAAAGAGAAAATGCTCCTATTTTCTATTGATTTTTCCTAAATGATTTTCAACTGGTAATTTAATAAGCCTATGTGATAAATAAAATTGGATGAAGCATCATGTTTTTCCTTAACTCTTGCACACATATTCTTAATAATCATCACTAAAAATAAAGGGGCATTCATCCTAATCTGTATAGTAATGTGATTAAGGAAACGAAAATGATACATATTTACTATGTTGAAGCATTCTTCACAAGTGAAATACGACTTTGTAATAATCAGGAGTAGGTGCCATTCATCTTTCAACCAAGATCTTTGTAGCTTCAACTTCCATGTTCTATATTTACATTCATCCCTTAAGAAGAAGGGAATTTCAATTCTAGCTAAGGTGTGGCCTTTAAACCACCATTCTCCATCCACAGGGAGGCTTGTAGCCTTTGCAACCACCTCCTTTGTGATAGGGAAAGAAATACCTCCAAAAGTGACCCCCTGTCCATCGAACCCTTCAGCAAAATCTTGAGCAATGTCATCATGGTAACCCCTACACGTGAAAACAAATTTTTCCCATCTAGTTTCCTGAAAATGCTCTTGAACATTTGGATATGTTTCGAGGAGGTCAAGTCCCTTCAGTTCCCCCTGTGCAATTTTCTGCTCTTTCCCATAAATTCCACAGTTAAGAGAAAACAAGAAATAGAGTTGAGAGTAGGAATTGACCACGAAAATGTGGGATAACAAAGGGTTCACCTTGGTGGATGAAACCATACAATTTATTAACCCTTCATAAATTTTACCCTGCACAATATAACTACTTCCACCATCCAGAAACACTTAAAATTTAACATGATAATCAATCAGTCATACATAAAAATGATTAATTACACCACTCATTACCATGATGATTACGCTCCAGTGGAGAAAATATCCGCGACATGTCACCATTTGTGTAGCCAATGCTCTCTTGATCGATTACTCGCTCCTCTGCTGACATGTGATCTGTTAGTGGTTTGATTTTGACATAAAAAAAAATAAAAAAATAAAATAAAATAAAATTTAAGTTTATAATTGGCATTTATGATCCAACTGCCACCACTTTTATACCACAATTTTTAAAAATTGGCATTGATAATACAACTATCAATGCCTTTATTCAACATTTCCAAATTGGGATTGACAATCCAACTGTCACCGCCCTTAAATTTTTTGAATAATAAAAAATTACAATGTTGAACTTAAAACTATGAAGAAACATTGAGATAACACTAAGCACACTAAATTATGAGTGAAGAAGTCAAAAAAATCGAGCTTTTCCTTTTGGGTACCATTTCCGAGGTTTGTCTTCTCGTCGTATGTAAAGAATGCCAAGACATTGTTGTTCTTTGAAAATATATTCCATGAAAATCTTGAGAGAACTTTAAAAAAGGTTCACTGATATTTTGGTACAAGGCTTTAAAAAAAAAAGGATTTATTTAAAAAAAAAATTATTCATTGTTTTTCCAAAGAGGATCTCCTTATGCTCTATTAAAAGTCCCAATGGATTTTTGTTTTAAAAAAGGAGGGACTATTTGATCCATTTTAACAAACACATTTCATTCAAGTATTTAAACTTGGATTTGTTATAAAAAAGGGGGCGCTGCATTGCTTCCAACTAATTTTGTTTTTAGCAAAAACCAAAAGGGTCTAAAAAAGGGAAAATTTTGTTTAAATTTTAGGTTTTTAAAAGGAGTTTAAAAACAAAAGGGGCACGCATCCATGTTAAAAAAATGGCTTATTCCAACTCTTTGCCTCAAACACCCATTTTGCTTTGAAAAAACTATGACTTTTTGTCTTTATGAATGAAGACCTTTCTGCAAGCCCAAGAGTGTTAGGATACATTTTAGAATGCCTATCTAGAGATGACCTAAGAAGCACTGGAAACCATGAGCAATAATAAGACTAATGCAACTATTGAATTGAAAAAGAAAGAACACAGAGCCAAATTGATGCAGGAGCATCTAGACTTAGCCAACAATGTGATTGTGTGTTCACATGTTGTGGCTAACAAGGATTGGAGAAAATAATTGATTATTAATTTTCTTATTAACTTTTAACTAGGTAGTGGTTAGTTTGTTTTCAAATTCTGGATGAAATAGGAATAAATGGCAAGTTGGTCCTCCTTGCAAGGAGATCAAGCCAGATATATCAGATATATTAAGTTAGGATAGGATTTGTTTGCTAAAAATAGTAAATGCCTTCATTTGTGGAAGGAGGCTATTAGTTAGTGATTTGTTTTCTGATTGTAATATTGAGTGAGGAGAGATAGAGGGACAAAGTAAGGAGAGTGAAAAAATCAAGCCATCGAGGGCCATATGGGATAAGACCCACTTTAATGAATAAAACTCTTTTTTTTTTTTTTTTATTGGGTATCCGAATTTTTCTATTGATTTTGAATCTAAAATTTGTGGGCTTTGTGGGAAAATCATAAGTCTATCTTGTAATAGCTTTAGCATTTACAAAATCCATCTCCCTCTCCTTTATTGATTATCTCAAATGTGATTTTTAACATTTCCATTCATCATGATATGCCTGCGAAGAGGAAATTTGATCGCTGCTATGTATTTATGAGATAGTCTAGGATGAGAATTTGCCACAGGTAAGGATATCTTATGTTTGGTTTCTGCAAGGGATCCCTAAAGTGAAACCATACACATAGGATCAAGATCTAGCTCGATCATAGTCAAGCAGCTCTTCCTCTGTATAACTAATAGTTTGCCGAGTATTGATCCAATGGTAGCCTTCACGATTTTATTGCAATCTTGTAGATCATGCCTCAGCAATTCGACAAAGGAGGAAACCCAGAAAAACAAAAATCTAGAAGAAAATTATGTTAAATCATAGTCCTGAGCTTGGTTCTGCATTTGTTTTTCCTCCTGGCACTGCATTTTTGTTAGTGGGTGTTGTTCTTCTCCTCTTGGCGTTGCCTTTTGCCCATAATTGCAGTGTTTTTGTGTATAATGTTGGGATTCTTTCAAGAACCTGCTAACCGATTTTCCTTAGGCTCGAGAGTCCTCAAATCGAATCCATTAATGCAGATTTCCCTCTTTGCGATCCATTTACAGTTTCACTCTATTTGGTCTGAGCTTCCTTTTAGGTGTTTATGCATAAAATAGAGTAGGTTGTAGTGGTCCTTTAAGCTGGTTTGACATCATTTGGTATCAAAGATGATGGGAACTAAGTTCTACTCTTAGAACTTCAACAAACATGCCACCTAGGAGAGGGGCTTGCATAGGTCGAGGAAGGCCTATAGCTAATGTAGTTTTACTGAATGAGATTTGAAATCTTCGCACAAGAATGGAGACAATGGAAACTGCTCAGAGGAGAACACCTGATGAAGGGGATGTCAATGCTACAGAGGAATCTTTTGAGGAAGAAGAAGGCGAAGAAAATGAAACAGCTAAAATCCTCAAGATGTTGACAAAAGTTAGTGAAAGACCAAAGATAGAAATACCTCTATATGAAGGAGGCCTTAATGTGGAAGAGCTAATGGATTGGATCAATTCATTAGAAAAGTATTTCGATTATGAGGAGGTCAACAACAAAAAGAGGGTGAAATTGTAGCTACCAGATTGAAGGGCCATGCAACCATCTGATGGCATGAGCTACAACTATCCAGAGAAAGAAAGGGAAAATCAAAGATCAAGCAGTGGGATAAAATGGTGAGTAAATTCATGCCAAAGGATTACCAGCTAAATCTTTTTAGGCAGTTGCAAAAGGTGAGGCAAAAAGGAATGACTGTCAAGGAGTACACAAAGGAGTTTTACAAGATGAGCATTAGAGCAGGACATGCTGAGGATGATACAGAAAAGGTAGCTAGATATATCAATGGCTTAAGATATGACATACAAGGTGAGATCAGTTTGATGAATCTGAAGACAATTGAAGATGCATATCAAGCAGATTTGAAGGCATAGGAGAAAATATCAAGGAAGAAAAATCAGAGGAGCAGGGGTGAAATGTCCAACAAGAGGAAGAGGAGATTCCAGACCAAGGTTCTAGCACTCTCAGAATGAAGCAAGAGGTTCTAGTAGTCGACCACCACAGAGAGGAGACTTTGGTAGAGGGATATTTGTACCCAGAGGTAGAGCCTGAGGAAGAGAAATTTGATGTTACATATGTGGAGAATTAGGACATGGATCATGGGACTACCCTCAAAATAAAACAACCAACCAAAGGAATGTGAATATAGCAGAGACAAAGGAAGAACACCCTCAGGTCAAGGGGAAAGAAGAGCCACCTGAGGTAGGAGAGTTCTTATTGTTAAAAAGGGTGTTGCTTAAGGTGGAGAAGGAAGAAAATGAACCAGCTTAGAGGAAAATTCTATTCAGGACTATATGCAAGTCTAAAGATAAATGTTGCAAGCTTGTGATTGACAGTGGGAGTACTGCTAATCTGGTCTCCACAGAGATCGTTGAGAAATTGGGGTTGGTTAAAATGGTACACCCTACTCCTTACAAGGTTTCATGGCTATAGAAAGGACATCAACATCTAGTGATAGAACAATGCAAAGTGGAGATACAGATTGATACCTATAAAGATGTCATATTGTGTGATGTGATGCTTATGGATGTGTGCCATATATTACTGGGAAGACCATGGTAGTTTGATAAGAAAGCCATTTATGATGGTAGGAGGAACATATATACCTTAGAGAATGATGGGAAGAAGCACAGATTGTTGTCTTTGAATGATGGACCAAATAAAGGAGCAACTATAGATAATGTTTTGTTGATCAGTGAAAAATAATTTCTACGGGAAGTCAGAAAAGAGGAAGGAATGCAGTTTGTTGTTGTGGGAAAAACCAAGGTGATTTTGACTTCTACTAATTTAGACAATTTACCTGTGGAAATCAAAAATCTGTTGAATTATTATGCTAATATTATTGTTGATGAATTACCAAATGCATTTCCACCAATTAGAAGTGTCATCCATCACATAGATCTAATACTTGGTGCAAGTTTTCCAAACAAAGAAGCATATAGTTTAACTCCTCGGGAGAATTAAGAAGTTGGAAGGTAAGTATAGGAATTGTTGGATAAAGGGCTGATAAGGGAGAGCTTAAGTCTGTGTGTAGTACCAACAATACTTAGTCCAAAGAAAGGTGGTGAATGGCGCATGTGTACCGACTCCAAAGCAATAAATAAGATCACAATCAAGTATAGATTTCCCTTACCACTTATGGATGATTTGATGGATTGTTTGAGTGGGTAAAAATATTTTTCTAAAATAGATCTGAAGAGTGGATACCATCCAATAAGGATTAGACAGGGGGATGAATGGAAGACTACATTTAAGACCTACAGTGGGTTGTATGAATGGCTAGTGATGCCTATTGGGCTCACTAATGCACCAAGTACCTTTATGAGACTAATGAATGAAGTCTTAAAGGAGTATGTTGGAAAATGCGTGATAGTTTATCTTGATGAAATTTAATTTTCAGTCGGAGTAAGGAAGAGCATATGGAACATCTTAAACTAGTTTTAAATACTTTACAAAAGGAGAAACTGCTGATAAATTCTAAGAAGTGCAGTTTCTTGAAGAAGGAGCTCATTTACTTGGGATTTGTAGTCTCGGAAGAAGGTTTGAAGATAGACCTGGAAAAGATTCAAGCAATTTTAAAATCGCTAACTCCAAGAAGCATATTTGAGGTAAGAAGTTTGCATGGTCTTGCAAGTTTTTATAGGAAGGTTATAAGAAGTTTCAGTTAGATCTGTGCATCGATAGTTGAAACAATAAAAGAGAGAAACCAACCATTTAAGTGGATAGAGGCATCAGATCAAAACTTTAAACCGTTGAAAAAGAATATCACTAAAAAAACTATTTTAGCCTTGCCAAACTTTGATAAAACTTTTCAAGTTGAGACTGATGCTAGTGGGATAGCAATTGGAGCTTTCTTGAGCTAGGAGAAGAGACTGATAGCTTATTTCAGTGAAAATTTGAATGAGGCCAAGTAGAAGTACTCATTCTATGACAAAGAATTCTATGCTATTGTGCAAGCTTTAAAGCAATGGAGGCATTACTTGTTTCCTAAATAATTTATTTTGTATTTTGATAATCATGCACTGCACTTCATAAATAATCAACCAAATTTGATCCAAAAGCATGCTAAGTAGGTTGGGTTTTGCAAAGTTTCACCTTTGTAATCAAGCATACAAGTGGTAAGTCAAATAAAGTTGTTGATGCTTTGAGCTGAGTAAATCTAGTTATTTAGGAATTGAATATTAGCATCTTGGGGCTTGAAGAGATGATTGATATGTACAAGAAAGACACCAATTTTAAAGAAAAATATGCAGTTGTTCAAAATCCTGTGATTTATAATAAAATCCAGTGGTTAGAATACCAAATTCAAGGAGGTTTCCTATTTAAGAGCAATAAACTGTGTATCCCTAGATGCTAAATGAGAGAAAATCTCATAAAATAAAAACTGAGTGGGGGACTATCTCGACAATTTGGACATGAAAAAACCTTCACTCAAGTGAGTGCTTTTTATTATTAGAAAAAAATGCAAATTGGTATCAAAAATTTTGTTGAGAAATGTAGGGTTTGTCAACATGCCAAGGGAAGAAGTCAAAACACTAGATTATATCAGCCATTGCCAATACCGAATAGACCTTGGGATATGGTCAATATGGACTTTGTTGTGGGTTTGCCAAAAACCAAAAGAAGATATGATTCTATCTATGTTATTGTAGATAGGTTTTAAAAATGGCTCATTTCATTGCTTGTAGGAAAATTTGCGATGCAACTCACATTGTCAATTTGTATTTCTCAAAAATTGTAAGATTACATGGACTGCCTGTGAGAAATGTTTTAGACAGAGACACTATGTTTGTGGGACATTTTTGGAGGACCCTGTGGAGAAACTAGGTACAAACCTTAGTTTTAGTTCAGCCTATCATCCTCAGATCGATGGGAAAACTGAAGTGGTAAACATGAGCTTAGGAAACATATTAAGGAGTTTACTCTATAAGAATCCAAAATAGTGGGATTTGGTGCTTGCTCAAGTTGAATTTTCTTACAATGATACGCCTAACCGGAGTACCAGAATGAGTCCATTTCATATTGTTTTTGGCATGAACCCAAGAGGAGTATATGGGCATAGAGATTTGGGAAAGCAGGAAACCAAGAGTGCAAAGGCTAAAGAGATTGTGGAAAAATGTAGAAACTGCAGGAAGATGTCAAGAAAAGGTTACAGGAAAGCAATAGAAAGTATAAATAAAGGGTTGATGAGAAGAGGACAAAAAAGGAGTTTCACGTGGGTGATTTAGTTATGGTTTACCTGAGGAAGGAAATATTTCCTGTCGGGACATATAAAATATTGAAAATGAATAAGATAGGGCCACACAGAAGTTTGAGGAAGTTTTCCTCTAATTCTTATGAGATTGAGTTGTCGAAAGGAATTGGAATATCTCCTATCTTTAATATTGCAGACTTATGCCGATACAAGGAAATAGAGGTAGAATCACAAGATGAAGCTACAAAATAGGAGGTTAAGACTATAAATTGGGAGGAACAACTATCAAAGACAACAAGAAGGAAGTAGAAGCCATTCTAGGAAAAGAGCAACAAAGAAGACTAGGGGCCAAACATATTATCAATATCTAGTCAAATGGAAGGGACATCCAGTTGGGATGTTAATTGGATGAAAACAACATAGCTAAAAAAATAGCAAGTGAATCCTAAAGATTTGATAGACCAACCATTTTCTTCCCTAGGAGTCTGATGCAGGAGCATCTAGACTTAGCCAACAATGTGATTGTGTGTTCACATGTTGTGGCTAACAAGGATTGGAGAGAAAAAATGATTATTAATTTTCTTATTAATTGTTAATTGGGTACTAGTTAATTTGTTGTCAAATTCTATATGAAATAGGAATAAATGGCAAGTTTATCCTCCCCGTGAGGAGATCAAGCCAAATAGATCAAATCATTAAGTTAGGATAGGATTTGCTTGCTAAAAATAGTAAACTCCTTCATTTATGGAAGGAGGATATTAGTTAGTGATTTGTTTTCTGGTTGTAATCTTGAGTAAGGAGATACAGAGGGACAGAGTAAGGAGAGTGAAGAAATCAAGCCATCAAGGGCCAGATGGGATAAGACCCACTTTCATGAATAAAACTCTGTTTTTTTATTGGGTATCAAAAGTTTTCTATTGATTTTGAATCTGAAATTTGTGGGCTCTGTTGGAAAATCATAAGTCTATGTTGTAATAGCTTTAACATCTACAAAATCCATCTCCTTCTCCCTTATTGATTATCTCAGATGTGATTTTTAACATTTCCATTCATCATGAGATGGTCGCACAGAGGACATTTGATCATTGCTATGTATTTATGAGATAGTCTAGGATGAAAATTTGCCACAGGTAGGGATATCTTATGTTTGGTTTCTACAAGGGGTCCCTGAATTGAAACCATACACACAGGATCAAGATCTGGTTCAATCACAGTCAAGTAGCTCTTCCTCTTTACAACTACGAGTTTTTTTAGCATTGATCTGATGGTAGCCTTCACGATCTTATTGCAATCGTGTAGATCATACCTCAAAAATTCGACAAAGGAGGAAACCTAGAAAAACAAAAATCTAGAAGAAAATTATGTCAAATCACAGTCCTGAGCTCGGTGCTGTGTTTTTTTTCCTCCTGGCACTACGTTTTTTTCGGTGGGTGTTGTTATTCTCCTCTTTGCGCTGCCTTTTTCCAAAAATTACAATGTTTTTGTGTATAACGTTGGGCTTTTGTTAAGGACCTGCTAATCGATTTTCCTCAAACCTGAGAGTCCTCAAATCGAATCCATTGATGAAGATTTCACTCTACCCGATCCATTTACAGTTTCACTCTATTTAGGTTTGTCTGAGTTTCATTTTAGGTGTTTATGCATAAAATAGAGTAGGTTGTAGTGGTCCTTTAAGTTGGTTCGACATCACAAATGTTGGATTGATCTGAATGGGATCCATAAAGAATGATTAAATAGAGCCATGGTTGTACCAGGTCGGAATAGACTTCAAAGAATTTACAACGGCGATAAAAAACAACTCTAAACAAGTGGCAATGGCAGCCAGTGTGGAATGACGAGGACCTCGGTCAAAGCGCGCTGACCGAGGCCCATGGAGACTGTGCGGGAGTCAAATTTAGCCCTTGGGAGGCCCAGATCAGCAAACAAAGGCATTTTTTGATGCGCGATGAAAAACCTCAAATTGGACAAGCCCCGAGCGCTCGATCGCATGAGAGCTGGGAAAATTGTGGGATAAAGACTAAAGCGCTAAAGGCAAGACCCTCTCTAAAAACCGACGGTATTGGTTGGGGGTGTCCATGGGCGGTAAGTTGTTTTGAAGGAAAAGGAGCGATTCCACTCAGCACCTGATGCATGGCAAGCGAAGGAGAGATAAAATCGCCACTGATCGCGTGCTAATGGTTGAGCAAGTCAACCGTGCGAAACGTGCATATGATGTCGGATTTGGAGGCCCCAGAACTAATGGCTGAGATCGTGCCCGATGGGAAACCGGAATCGACAGGGGATTAAGCCACAGTTTGTAAAGATTTGACGTCCGATTTGATTGCCAAAGTGGAAAAAGACTCATTCCATGACATAACGAAAAAATTGAACCGACGAAGAGAATTGGCGCAGCTGCAGGAGGACATGTGGCCACTCCCTGTGAGCTTGATGATGAAACTGAACAGGGAACTCCAAGCGAAGCCATAGTAGGCGATCTGACGGGAAGTGGAAGAGGAACTGAAGAGCCATGGGTACGAATGGCCTTAAATCCATGCACTGGAAAAGCAAAACAACAACCACCAAAACCCCGAGAGGAGGACGGAACACAGAAAGGAAGAACAAAGAGAAGAAAGACAGTGAAGCAACAACAGAATGGAAGACAGAGGGCCGAGCTGACCGAAGGTGGCATCGAGCACCAGAGAGCTTGAGGGATTCAACCCATCCCAAAGAGGATCTGTACGGACTGAGCACCACATTGGGATCTCTCCATTATAGACCAGAAAGTCACAGAGCTGGTAAGGAAAAGAGTCTGTGTACTCTAGTGACTTGGGGAATCTAAGAACCGCCCTGCCAAGCAAATTCCATTTCAGGAGACTCACATTGAGCTCCTTCATTGTAATTCTTTGCTTCAAGACACAATAAAAGAAGGCCACCACTGAAAGCTAGACCGGAGATGTAGCCCTGGAAGGATAGGGTGGACTTCTTATTAAATTTTTGTGTTCTTGTATTTGCTTACTGTGTTTCTCTACTGTTTTCCATTCCAAGTGTCTGTGTATTTGCAATCTAATTGATCTGTTGCTTAAATATCATAGACACACACACCAACATATGAATCTGTAACACCTTCATTAATAAATCTTAACTGAGGTCACTCATAGGGTAATTATCAGTTCAAGTGGTATCAGAGCTCTAGGATGTAAGGTTAGACAAGATTGTGTTGGCTTAGCTGTTGAATGCTCACTAGATCAAAGCTCAAATTAGGAAAAGGAGAGTTGGTAGAAACTAATCCTAAAATTGGGAGAGTCTATCCTCGGAAGACAATGTCAGCGGAAGGTTCTATGGGGCCAGACCCTTAATTCATAGAGAGTTTCCTAGCTATAAAGTCTATGGTAGAAGAAATGTATAGGGACTTTAGAAAGCACAAGGATGAAGATTCATCAGGTTCTAAAGAAGATAAAGAAGAAGATGAGTCTCATTCCCATGACCACTCAAAAGGAAAAGGGAAAGAGGAAAGCTTTCTCACACCTCCTAATAGCCCTGTGCATAATAAGAAATCATCTTTGATTAAGATAGATGTTAAATTCGATTTGCCTATATATGATGGAGAGCTAAATGTTGAAAAAATGGACAATTGGATTAGACAAATTGATGTGTATTGCAGAGTGAAAAACATCGACTTAGACAAGAGAAAAATTCAGTTGGCAAACCTACGCCTAGGAGGCACTGCCTTAGTTTGGTGGAAAGGCAGAACCCAAGCTGAGATGAAGAGACATGGGAAGACTATCTTTGTCTTGAGTGACTTTGTTTCTACAATCAAGAAGCAGTTCTATCCATTGACCTACATGCAACAAGCCATGATGATTTGGCAAACTCTTCGGCAGTTGAAAGGGAAAAGTGTGCAAGGGTACAATTAAAAATTTAGAAAGAGAGCATTGAGTCTAGGGATCTCATTAGACTCACCAGAGACTCTTTTAAAGTACATTGGTGGTCTACACAGCTACATGAGGCATACCATCCTCATGTTTAATCCCACTAGTATAGATGAGGTATCTATACAAGCTACTCATCTAGAAGCTAGAGGAAAGAATGGAAATCTAGAAGTTAGGTGACCATCCCAACCCACTGCAAGCAAGAGCAAGGAGAAAAGAAATTAGAAGTGGAAAGCAAGGAAGGCTAACACTGCACAAAAAAGCAAAGCTTCATGCACTCACTGTGAAAAGAAGGGGCATGATGATGAGCATTGTTGGATTCTACATGCAGAGCTGAGACCTAAGAAGTCTGAGGGCAAGAAGAGGAAGACTGCTGCAGCTATTCAGAAAGATTTAAGGTCAGACTCAGGAGATGAAACAATCATTGTAGCCACATGTATAAAAGGTAAGAATTATGAAGCATCTATTAGTAATTCTGCTCAAACTATTAATGATGAAGAACATGAGAGAAAAAGACATGAGCTTTTCCATTTTCGAGTTATTTCCAAACATCAAAAGATTGATACTGTTTGATCGTGGCTCACAAGTAAATTTGATTTCTGAAGCAATTGCAAAGAAATTGGGATTAGAAACTACACCTCACAAGAAACCATACCCATTAGGATGGTTGAATGATAAAGCACAACTACAAGTGACTAGACAATGCAAACTCAAGTTTTCTTTTGGGTCAGCATTTGTAGATGAGGTGAGTTAGACATAATTCCTTTGGATATATGTGGAATTTTTTTAGGAATTCCTTACTTGTATGATAGAAAAGCTATTTTCTATAGAGTTGAGAACAAGTACCTACTTGTTAAATATGGAATCGAATACTTTGTGAGAGCTCACAAGCTCAAGAATAATTATACTCTCATAAATTCTAGGCAGATGAAAAGAATGATAAATTCATGCAAAAAATTCTTACTAATCGTTGTAAAGGAAAAGAAACGTGATAAAACCAATGTATTTGAGGGCTGTAATGCTAAGTAGCAAGCTAATATAGAAAATATTATTTGAGAGTATGATGTCCTATTTCAGGAACCTAAAGGGCTACCACCCAAAAATGAATAGTACATGATATTATTTTGTAGCAAGATGTTCCATTGCCTAATATTGGAATGTATAGGTTGTCTGCTTTAGAGAATGTTGAAATCAAGAAGAAGGTGCAAGAGTTGCTCGAGAAGGGGTTCATCAGGCCTAGCACATCACCATGTGGGTCACCAATCGTTTTGGTGAGAAAGAAAGATGGCCCGTGGAGAATGTGCGTTAATTACCAAGCACTAAATAAGATAACAATAAAAAATCGTTATCCCCTTCCTCGCATAGATGATATTTTAGATAAATTGAAGGAAGCTGTTTATTTAACCAAACTAGATTTGCACAGTGGATACCATCAGGTCAGAGTTGCAGAGCAAGATGCATGGAATACTGCTTTCAAAACAAAGCAGGGATTGTATGAGTGGCTAGTTATGCCTTTTGGCTTGACCAATTCCCCTGCTACTTTCATGAGATTAATGAATGATGTACTCAGGCCTTTTCTTGATGATTTTGTTATTGTGTATCTAGATGACCATCTATTTTTTAGTAAAACGTGGGAAGAACACTTAAAGCATGTTAAGCAGACATTAGATTTTTTGAAGAGAGAAAAACTTTATGTTAAACTCTCAAAATGTGAATTTGGCAAAACATCTTTAAATTATTTGGGTCATATAGTAGGGGGTGGTGAATTGAAAATAGATCCCTCTAAAGTGGCAGTCATAGTAAGCTGGCCTAAACCCAAGTCTGCTACAGAAGTGAGAAGCTTCTTAGGAGCAACATAATATTGGAGGAAGTTCATTTCTAATTTTTCCTCAATTGCAGCTCCCTTACATGCTTTGACAGGATTGGATAAGGTGTTTCAGTGGGGAGGAAAACATCAGAAAGCCTTCGATACCTTGAAAGAAAAGATTAGTACAACACTTGTACTAGCACTGCCTGATCTACAAAGACCGTTTCAGATCCAAACAGATGCCAGTGACTATGCCATGGGAGCAGTGTTGACATATTAGCATGGTAAACCCATATGTTATCATTCTAAGACTTTTAATCCTGCAGTAGTTAACTATCCTACATATGATAAAGAATTGTATGCATTAGTTCAGAGTGTGAAAAAGTGGAAACATTACTTAATGGGCAAAGAGACAGTAATACATACTGATCATCAACCACTTCAATACCTACACTCCCAAACTAAGTTGCGGCAATCAAGACACTACCGGTGGATGGGTTTTCTACAACAGTTTCATTTAGTCATCAGATACAAAAAGGACATACATAACAAAGTTGTAGACATGTTATCTAGACCCATTATAAATGCATCTACTATAGTTAAGCATAATTTTGTATTACGTGAAAGCTACATTGAACTATATGCTCAAGATATAGACTTTAAAGATGTATATGCAACTTTGAGTTTAGGCAAGAAAGAAGAAGAATTGGATTATCATGTAAAGGACCGACTTTTGTATCATTGTGGGAAACTCTACATTCCAAAAATAGAGAGAGTAAAGATAATTAGAGAGGCACACACTTCTCTGATATTAGGTCACTTTGGGGTAAGTAAAACAGTTGCACAACTGCAAAGGTTTTGTTATTGGCCAAAAATGAATGAGACAGTTTCTAGATATGTAAGAGGGTGTACTAAGTGTGCTAAATGCAAGCCCAACAATAGAAAATTAGGCTTGTACACTCCTTTACAAGTTCCTTCTCACCCTTGGGAAAGTGTTTCCATGGATTTTGTTGGAGGACCGCCTAAATCTAGGAGAGGTCATGATTATCTGTATGTGGTTGTGGATAGCTTCAAAAAAATGTGTATTTTGATACCTTGTAATAAATAGATTACAACTGAACAAACTGCAAAACTATTCTTTGAACATGTATGGGTTCATTTTGGATTACCCACTTCTATTGTATCTGATCGAAACACCCAATTTGTGGGGAATTTTTGGTCAAGTCTGTGGGAGCTGATGGACACCCAATTGAAGAGAAGCACAACTTTTCATCCAAAAATCGATGGCCATACAGAAGTAGTTAACAAGACAGTGATCTAGTTACTCAGGGGATGTTGTAGCAAACATCCTAATCTTTGGGATGAACATTTGTGTTATGTGTAGCATGCTTACAACAAAGCAAAACACTCTTCTACATGGAGATCTCCTTTTGAGACCTGTTTTGGTTTCATGCCAAGGTCTCCTTTGGATTTTGTCTTTGGTAAAGATACCACAGTTGATGAACGCAGTGATGTGGACAAGGCAACTAGGTTCATTGAACAGATCCAAGAGATCCACCAGGCAGTACAGGAACAAGCATTGGATGGAGCATAGTTTTCAAGTTGGAGACCAGGTCTAGCTGTATATTAGTAAGGACAGGATGCAAGGTGAAGGTAAAAAGTTAAAGCCTATCAGGTATGGACCTTTTAGAATACTTGAGAAGATTGGTGAAAATGCTTTTCACCTTGATCTACCAGCTTACATGCACATCTACTCAGTCGTAAATGTAGTTTGCTTGAGATTGTTTGAACTTTCAATGATTGAGGATCCTGAAGAGAAAATTCAATTGCCTTCTATTGATGACCTGCTAACTGAATATCTTAATGAATTGTAGGAAGACATAGTCTTGGACAGGAAGGTGAGGACGATGAACAGAGGAGATGTTGAGTACCTCAAAATTGGACTCAAAGGTTCGAAGCCAAGTAGTGCAAAGTGGATTGAGATTGGGCAAGTGAGATAGAAATACCCTCATTTAGCCGATGCTTGAAAGAAAACCAACTTTTGGTGGTCCAAAAGCTTTTCAGTGGGAAGGTCGTGATCCGAATTGGATCCATAAAGAATGATTAAACAGAGCCATGGCTATACCATGTTAGGACAGACTCCAAAGAATTTACAATGGCAATTAAAAACACCTCTAAACCAGTGGAAATGGCAACCAACATGGAATGATGAGGACTTCGGTGAAAGCGCGCTGACCGAGGCCCATGGAGACTGCATGGGAGACGAATTTAGCCCCTGGGAGGCCTGGATCGAGAAACAGAGGCAGTTTTTGATGCATGATTAGTGCTTAGCGTTAATTGCATATCGCTGGGCAAAAAACCTCAAATTGGAGAAGCCCCGAGCGCTCGGTCGCATGAAAGCCAGGAAAACCGTGGGATAAAGGTTAAAGCACTAAAGGATGGACCCGCTCTAAAAACCAGCGGTATTGATCAAGGGTGTCCATGGGTGGTAAGCTGTTTCAAAGGAAAAGGAGCAATTCCACTCAACGCCTGATGCATGGCAAGTGAAAGAGAGAGAAAACCGTCGCTGATCACGCGCTAACGGTCGAGCAAGTCAACTGCACGAAATGTGCGTATGGCGTCGGATCTAGAGGCCCCAAATCTAATGGCTGAGATCCCACCTGAAGGGAAAGTGGAATCGATAGGGGATTAAGCCATAGTTTGTAAAGCTTTGATGTATGTTTTGACTGCCAAGGTGGTAGAAGACTCATTCCACGACGTAACGAAAAAACCAAACCGACGAACCGAATTGGCACAGCTGCAAGAGGACATGTGGCCACTCCCTGTGAGCCTGATGATGACGCTAAATAGGGAACTCCAAGCAAAGCTGTAGCAGGCGATTTGACAGGAAGTGGAAGAGGAATCGAAGAGCCATGGGTACGAATAGCCTTAAAGCCATGCACAGGAAAAGTAGAACAACAACCACTAGAACCCCGAGAGGAGGACATAACACAAAAAGGAAGAATAGAGAGAAGAAAGACAGTGAAGCAACAACAAAACGGAAGATAGAGGGCTGAGCTGACTGAAGGTAGCATCGAACACCAGAGGGCTTGAGGGATTCAATCCATCCCAAAGAGGATCTATCCAGATTGAGCACCACATTGGGCTCTCTCCATTATAGACCAGAAGGTCAAAGAGCTAATAAGGAAAAGAGTATGTGTACTCTAGTGGCTTGGGGAATCCAAGAACCACCCTGCCAAGCAAATTCTATTTCAAGAGACTCACATTAAGCTCCTTCATCGTAATTCTCTGCTTCAAGACACAATAAAGGAAGGCCACCACTGAAAGCTGGACCAGAGATGTAGCCTTGGAAGGATAGGGTGAACTCCTTATTAAATTTTTGTGTTCTTGTATTTTCTTACTGTGTTTCTCTGTTGTTTTCCATTTCAAGTGTCTATGTATTTGCAATCTGATTGATCTGTTGCTTACATAACATAGACACACACACCAACATATGAGTCTATAATACCTTCATTTAATAAATCTTAACTGAGGTCACTCATAGGGTGATTAGCAGATCATGGATATAGAATTCAGTCAATGAATCTATCTTGACATGGTAACTGGCGCATCAATAACAAAAGAAGCTTGGGATATTTTGAAAGCTGTATATCAGGGTAATGATACAATGAAGGCTATAAAATTGCAAAAATTGCAGGCTCATTTCGAAACATTGAAGATGAATGACACAAAGAATGTTGATAAATTCATGACTAGAGTCATGGGTATAGTCAATCAAATCAAAATTATTGGTGAAACCATCATAGATTGGAATATAGTTGAAAAATTCCTATGAATCTTGCCAAAGAAATATGAAATGGTTGTCTTATGGAATCCAAAGTTCTTACAACTCTCTCAATTGAATAGTTGACTTGATCACTTTTTTCACATGAAACAAGACTTAACTTGGGAGTTGATTCCATGGAACAAGATTTCAAAGCACAAGCCTCTCTTGGCAAAGGAAGAGGTAAAGGATATAGAAGTAGCAACAAGCGAGGCAGAGGCATAGGAATATCAGAACATCATCATGCAACAGAGAAGTCGAGACCTTCACAAAATCGAGAGTCGAGACCTTCAGAAAACCAAACACAAAGAAGATAAACATAGAGAGAATCTAATGTCCAATGTTATTACTGCAAGCAATTTTGGCATTGTGAACATGAATGCAGAAAGAAACAACCAGATCAACAAAGAGGAACTATCCATCTCTCCAAAAATGAAGGATAATCCTCTGAAACGATGTTTCTTTCATGCCATCTTTCTGAAGATAATCACAACAAGGACCTTTGGTTGTTGTACAATGGCTACAACAATCATATGGTAGGTAAAAAAAAAATCTACTTTCATGCCTTGATGTTTCCATAACATTAGAAATTACTCTTGGAGATCGCTCCCATATAAATAGTGAAGGGAAAGGTACTGTCCCCTTTCTTAATAAACAAAATTAGCAGAAATATATACCTGATGTTTATTATGTTCCACATCAAAAGCATAACCTCATTAGTGTAGGTAAATTGATAGAACATGGATATGATGTAATATTCCAAGGGACCATACGTTATATCTATGACAAACCTCCCAATAGAAGATTGATAGTAAAGGTTGAAAAAACCAAGAATAGGATGTCTCCCTTGACTCTTAGAAGTCGAATTCTCTCATAGTATTTTGCACAAAATGTGTTAAGGATAGATGAGTCTCAACTATGGCATTCTAGTTATGGGCATATTCCCTTCAAGAGTTTAAGTTTGCTTCAGAAACATTCTATGGTCACTAGTCTCCCTATCGTGAATGAAAAAGATTGTAATAGTGAAATTTTTATTCTAGGAAATCATAAAAGAGATAGCTTTACCACGTCTACCACTAGAGAAAAAGAGCCTTTAGAGCTAGTCCATATAGATATATGTGGTCCAACGTAGACACATTCCATTGGTGGTAGTCTTTATTTTCTAACCGTCATTGATGATTATAGAAGGAAGATTTGGGTTTATTTTCTCAAAAATAAATAAGATACTTTCTCAAGATTCAAAGAATTCAAAGAAGAAGCATAAAATCAAAGTGGAAGGCCTTTAAAATTTCTTAGGTCAGATAGAGTAGGAGAATATAGTTCCAATGACTTCAAATATTTTTGTCAACAACAAGGAATCATCATGAAAAACACAACAAGATACACTCCACAATAGAATGGAGTAGCAAAAAGGAAAAACCAATCAATCATGAACATGGCCATATGTATGTTCTGTGAGAAGAATTTGTCCAATGACTATTGGGTTGAATCATTTTCTACTACAACATATGTTCTAAATAGGTCTCGAACAACTAGTGTCCAAGATGAAGTACCTCAAGAAGATTGGGATGGTGAGAAGGTGAATGTTTCTCACTTTCAAATTTTTAGTTCTGTAGAATTTGCACATGTTCCTAAGTAGCTATGAAAGAAGCTTGATGATAGAAGTTAAAGATGTATTTTTTAGTCTATATTGAACAATCAAAAGACTATAGACTCTATAGTCTAGTCACTAAGAAGTTTGTTTTAAGTAGACATGTTAAATTTTTTGAAACTAAATCTTGGTCTAATAAAATTGATGAAGTTTTAAATCAACATTTTAATCCACCACAACTGCCAATATTGAAGGTTCAAGAAGAGGCATACCACTGTGAAAATGGTACATCTTCTACTAGTGAATCCACCAGTGATTCCTTATCTTCATAAGACAATCAAAAAGATAGAATCGTAAGAGAAATATATGAGTAGGAGCATGAGTTTTATTAACAAAATATGTTTTCCTTTATTTATTTTCAACCAACCCATTTTGAAGAGGCAGTAAAAGAAAAAAATTGGGTTGATGCAATGAATAAAGAAATCACTACCATAGAGAAGAATGAGACTTGGGAATTGGTTTATCTCCCAAGAGACAAAACTTGCATTGGTGTAAAGTGGGTATACAAGACCAAATTGAATGAAAAAGGAGAAATTGAAAAACACAAGGAAACGTTGGTTACCAAAGGGTTCTGACAACATTTTGGTGTCGACTATGGTGAAACCTTTGCTCCAGTTGCAAGGTTAGACATTGTCATAACTATTTTGGCCACAAAAACTCAACACAAATGGAAAGTTTTTCAACTTGATTCTTCTTTCTTAAATGGTATATTGCAAGAATAAGTTTATGTGGAGAAGCCTCTTATTTTTGAAGTTCCATGATAGGAGCATAAGGTGTATAGGTTGAAGAAAGCCTTATATGGTTTGAAACAATCTCCATGAGATTGGTACAATCACATCGAAACTTATCTCATCAAAAGTTCCTTTTGCATAAGCAACAATGAGCTAACTATGTGTACCAAAACTCATGAAGGTAAAATTCTCAATGTTTTCCTTTATGTTGATGACTTGCTTTATACAGGAAATATGATGTTAGAAGAATTCAAAGAAGCAATGCAAACATAGTTTGATATGACTTATCTAAGTCTCATGGAATACTTCTTAGGCATTGACATTCAACAATTTGCTAATGAAATTTTTGTTTTTCAACAAAAATATGCCACTGACATCCTCCAAAAGTTCAGAATGATCAAATGCAAACCAACTAATACTCCAATTCTCTAGGCATCAAACTCAACAAACTAGATGCAACACCACTAGTTGATCCTACATTGTATAAAAGTCTAGTTGGTAGTTTCTTATACCTCACTACAACTGGACGTGACATCATGTTTGCAGCCAATATTGTTTCTAGGTTTATGCAATCACCCAATATTTCCCATTGGAAGGTGAAAAAAAGGATCTTAAGATATATTGTAGGGACCTTAGACTATGGCTTGTTCTACACACATTCTGACACACATTTTCATTTCATTCATGATCTTGTTAATGATGGAGATATCTTACCTTCTTTTTGTGGTTCACAAAATCAACTTGCAGATATCTTTACAAATCCATTGGGAAAAAATGTATTTGAGTTTCAAAGACAACAATTAGGCATTGTAAGTGCTAATATTATAATAGTTGAGATTAGGAGGGGGTGATGAGATATTTAATCTCACTGTCTTTTAGGTGTCATGATATTTAATCCCACTATCTGCTAAGTGTCATAGTCAGTTTATATTTGGTTGAGTTAATTGAGTTTTTCTCCATTTCTTTATCACTATTTGTTTCCTTTACTCACATGTAGTTTAGTTAACTTATTTTGAATTATGAGAATATTTGTTCACTCCATTCTAGTTTTAAGTTCATTCCATATGTATTTCCATCTCCGCATTCTCTGTCATATTCTTCTTCTTTAGATTTGATAGTGTTCAACAGATGAGTAGAGACGAGATATGACTTGATGATGTTGATGAGACATTTGAGATGGGACTTATGATGTAGTCGTAAATTTCTCCCTAGCTGAGAGGGAGTGTTAATTTTTCAGCTCAGGGCAAATTCCCTCCATTGGAGAGCCTTCCTCATCAAGAGAAGCCCCTATCAACCTTTAGAGGAATTAAATTTGGTCAAGGAAAAATATAATTTTTAAGGTGAAACCCACATGTGCACAAAATTACAAGTTAGCATGGGCAAGATAATTTGACCCCTTAAGGCACATATAAATACACATCTTGTCACATCACTTTGGAGCATCATCTCATATCACATTTTCTCTTGGATTGGTTCGATTACTTCTGAAATTGCAGGGCTACTCTCCACATGTGCAAAGGAAAGGAATATTTTTATATTTCGGTGCATTGACTCCTATTTGAGGATTGTTTGACCATCGTTAACCAAGGGAGGAAATAATTCATTTGAATTTTGAAAATATATGTTTTGGAAGACCAAATTCGTTGGGTGAAAGACCAAATTTTTTTGGGTTGTTTGACCTATTTTGACCACATGATTTTTTAATTTTGATGCAGATTTTATCTCTATTTTGACAAAATTCTTAAAGGTTATTTTGACTAGGTTACACTGAGTTTAGAAGGCTAAGTTATTTAACTGTTGACCGAGATGATTTGGAGGGATGATGACTGTTGATTGTTGATGGAGGGAATCTTTAATTGTTGTTGACTTTGATAAGAAATTGTAGACTTTGACTTTGGA
Organism: Pinus taeda; assembly: GCA_000404065.3. Taxonomy (NCBI): domain Eukaryota; kingdom Viridiplantae; phylum Streptophyta; class Pinopsida; order Pinales; family Pinaceae; genus Pinus; species Pinus taeda. The sequence continues at coordinate 175,490 of APFE030202272.1, forward strand.
TCAAATTTGACCTTTGTGCTCATCTCTCTTTAGATAGTCAAGGTTTGACTTTGACTCATTGTTGATGAATTGGAACATTGTATCTCTCTACTAAACATTTGATGACAATCTAATAGAAGAAAAAATTTAAAAGGGTTTCCTCCCTAATGTGGGGTTTTTCCTTGATCTTTAACCAAATCTTGTGTCTCTTTTGTTTCATGTTATTGGTTATCTTCAATTGCATTTGAATCATTGTTCTATCTACAATTGCTTACTATCATTGGAAGACTGAATTTATTGGAAACGTGATTGCTAATTGAAGAAGAATTGTTGTAAGTGATTGTCCTAAGCATAGAACACTAAAAAATTAACATGATGGAATGGTGTATGTTGCAGCAGGTTTAGATTTTGAGTTACTAATTTTCCTAAGTTACAGTTTCTCATCAATGGTACCTGTAGTTTGAAGTAAAGCACCTTAACAGGCACTCCACCATTTCTAGAAATCCATTCATATTTTATGTTTCCTTCATTAATTCATTGAAGAAATTTTGAGGTCTAAAATGGACCTCCTAAATAATAGTGGAAATAATAAAAGAATATTAGATTATTTCATCAAATTTTGGAGTAAGAGCACTTATTGGATGTGGAATGTAATTTCACATCCAAGGAGTACCCATGTTGAATACTTTTGATGAATCCTGCAACATAAAAAATGAGAAATACATGAGAAACATGATCACAATCATGTTTTTCATATATTTCTCGTTTTTTTTGTGTAGTGGGCCCCATCAAAAGTATTCTCCACGGGTACTTCTTGGGTGAAAAATTAAAATTTTCATCCAATGAGTGCTCCTGTTCAAAATTTGAGTAAAATCGTAGGGAGATAAATTCAGAATACAAGTTGAAAAAAAAAAATCATTTTTTTTTTATCATTTTACCCTTTTACTCCAAAAATGGTGAATCATTCTCCATGGTTGACATCACCATCTTCAATTCTATTGGTTCTTATAAATTTGATTTCGGTTGTACATTTTTCTTTTGAGGCCCATTTTTTACCTCAAATTTCCTCTGATGTCACTCTCAGTCTTTAGAGCTTGAATTCCATCTGGCTCAAGTTTTAATCATGTCCCTTCTAAATGGATTCTTCCCCGTTCATCAATTTAAGGGCCTACAATCCTCAATGACCTAGACATTTTGGGCAAAAATGATATGTTGTTTGAACTAGAATATTCATTACATCCCTCATGATCTTGCTCCCACTAGTCATTTAAAAAGTTTTCATCATATTTTATAGATGTCCTAGGCACCAACCTCCTATAGCCAGAGGTTGAATCCAAGGAACAACATAAAATGGCGCCATTGTTCGAGATCGAAGTTGAATATTTTCCTTGGGTATTGAAAGTTTCAGAGTTGATTCTTGAGGGTGAAAAGAATCATGCTTAAGTTATAAATCACCACTAGTTGTTTTCATCTTTAGGCATTTTATTTTTCTAGGTTTAAAAAATTTCAGTCCTCGCATTCCTGGAAAACAATTTTTCCCTATTAGATTTATATGGGATACATGGTTTTTCCAATAATGTGTCTTCATTTCATAAGTTAAATTCCTTCCTTCCAAGATTCAAAGGAGAAACTAAATAAAATCCATCACAACACCTAAAATATTTCCACAGTTGCATGGAGCAACAGGGGATCATGAAGCCACTCTGATGAAATTGTTTTTATATTCCCTCAAGAAAGATGCTCAAGCATCGTACAAATATTTTCCTCATTCAAGTGTTTCTTCTTTGAAGAATTTTCATGATGGCTTTAAATCTTATGCAAAAGTATATATCTATTCGAATTTATTTTTGAAGATTGTTGTGAGTAATTTTCTATCAAACAAGATTGTGGCGCCAATGCAAGTTATGAAGCTAATAATAGAGTTAATGAAGGTAAATATGGGTCTAAAATTCAAGAACCCCCTCATGAAGATTATGAAAGAAATTGTCATGTTGAAAGCGAGGAGGACTTTCAATAGAATAATGAAAATATTTCTCAAGAAAATGAAGATGTAGATAGATGGAGAAACCTTCCAGACCTACACCAACAACCACTGTTCAACATTCAAGAAAGAGCAGAAATTATCAAGCTACATGCTAATCCTCAACAGTCTTATTTTGTGCATTTTGAAGGCACTTCTATTTATGATTCATATGATTCAAATTATGAGTGGGGTAGAAGAAAATACCAAAGGCAACCACAAGAACAGATTGATGCTCCTCAAATAAAGGTAAGTAGCTTTCAAGAAGTTGGCCATATGATTTTGTTTCAAAATGATATCGGGTTTTTTGCAAAGAACCCAAAGTCAAAGAATCAAGAAATAATGATGGTAGACTTGTAGAAGAAGATATCGACACCTGTCCCAAAGAATTGTTGGTTAAAAATCTTCATAATATACATCAATAAACTACTATAAAATTTAAAGAAAATCAAGATTATTTTTTCTCTCATGCTTTTCATGACCCTAGAACAGATTATATGGACTCTTTTAGCAATCTCGATATAAGATTCTTATTACAACCAATTTATTTTTCTGGATATCTATTAGTTCTTGTTAGTCAGTTTATTTTTCCCATTTGCCTTCCTCTTTTAAAGGTTCAACAAGGAGTAGAGAGAAGGTATAGGATCAAGAGTACTCATATATTGTCATGGTACCATTGGAAAACTGATTTCACTTAACATAAATTAGTTGACTTGTTCATTGAAGTGTTGTACATAAATAAGCTCAATAGTTGAGCATTTAAATTATATTTGCAAGAGTTGTTGTTTCAAGGTTTTAGTTTGATAGTAAGGAGAATAAAATATGCAAGGAGATTTTATATTGCAAGGTTTCAAAGCTGATTATAGGAAGTTACAAAATATGTCTCCATAGCCCAATAAGATGCCTAGTTTATAGTTCTTACGAGATAGTGTCCCCATTTGGAGCCAATGTCGTAGACAAAATGTCAAAGATATTTTTAAACAAACTCGAGTTAAGGACCAAAACTAACAGTGGTTTTTCATACCAAAAAATAAATAATGTGTTCAAAAATCCAACTAGACATAATGCCATACTTGTTGGAATTAAACCATTTGTCTTTAGGGGCTGCGATGAATTTTTTTTTTAATGATCCGTGTGTTATTTTTGAGTTGGACCTAGAATAGTAGAACAACTAGTTATAAAGGGTTACAATCGGTTCTATTGTAAGATATATGTCCTTGATTATGCACCTCTAAGGGTGAGGTCAATGTTGAAATTTAACTTGCAAATGAGGCAAGTACACCCACGTGCATGGAGATAAACTCAAATATCTATTCAGAGCCACCAAAGGAAAAATAATTTAGTACAAGCAAAGATGACAATGATGTTGGTCATCACAATGGTGATGGCAATGGTCCCTTCTCACAGAAGATTATTCCACTTGTTGTTGATGGAATATGCGTGAGCACTTAACAAGCAATATTATCCATTGCCACTTACATATTACCAGTTTTTCAAGTGCAACAATGAATTTTCTGATTTATTATTTCCCCTGTTGGAAAGTGGAAAAGGAAAGCTCTCTGGAGTAATCATTCATCTAATTTTGGTTCAAAGTATAGTTGGGCATCGGTTGAATCAAACTTTGAGGTTCTCGAACAAAGAACCAACACAAGTAAAGGTCTCAATAGTGGACTTTGTTATTGAAGGTGAAGTTTATAATTTCCTTCCTGTCAGCAATGTGCCATCAGATCATCTTGCCTTCCAATTCATATAGGTTTGAGTAACTATTTATTCAATACTCCTCCAGTCCACTGATAAGAGATTCCATCCTATCCATGACTTGATAATTGGTGTGGAGTTTGATTCCCACTTGATTACCATTGACAACAAATCAATAAAGCTTCAAATTTGGCACACAACTGGAGATGAGTCATTTTGATCTATTACAAGATTTTATTACATAGGAGATTTATCACAAAAGAAATGCTAAGATTATTGTGAGAATATAATTACTAATTGTTTCAAGCATGTATCAATATGGTGCTGAATGTAAATCATGGTTGTGTCTGTGTGAATTGTGCTACCAAAATGATAACATCTTTTTCTATATTATCTTGATAGAGATAGGTATTTTGATTTTTGTTATTTGATAAATTCATGAAGAGGGAGATGAATCAAACAAAACAACATCCGTTGAAAAGGATGGGTCTTATTTTCCACGTTGAACATCTCCATAAATTCATCTTTAACTATCAAGATCAAGTTGAAGCACCTTTGGAATTGATACAAGAGGCCCAGAATTTGGTAAATGATAGGTTGCGGACCATATTATGTGTATTTCTAGAGAGAGGTTGTGGCATGTGGAATCATCTATGTAGAGGCTCACCAATTTCAAGTTTCCTTCCTTGAGAATCCACCATGGTGGAAAATATTTGATGTTGAGAAGCATGGGATTGATGAAGTATGCAAGGTTCTTACCAGCTTATATAGGCATGCTAAGGCACATTATATTGAAAAGTAGTGATGATTGTAGATCTTTCTTTCTAGACTATCTGATAAAGGCCAATGAAAGTTTGGAGCATGAAGTCAATAAAGTTAAATCTTATCGTACATTGATGCAACAAAAAGACAAATGTGCAAGAAAAACCATAGAGCTTTACTAGTAGTTCGCATGGCTGCAAAATATTCCCAAAACATCCTCAGTTCACATTTTTTAAACATTGTTGATACCAGATTTGGTCATTGGGCAAAGGTAGACCCCATATGAACTACATCCACATGGGAAACAAATCAACATTCGACATGGCTACAAGAGTTCAACATTGAATTCAAAGCTACACACTATATTAATGGAGATGTCTTTAGTGCGACCTTTTGGAATTTCTGGTGTCGGAATCTAGTGGAAAAATTTGAGGTGAAATCTTGATTTGTGTTATTTAAACTAGTTTTTTACTGTATATATGGATTCAACACCCTGAAAAACCCCTAGGTCACTTCTACTATGAAGGGGTTACCCATCAAACTTGTGATTTCAATGAATTCCTAGTGGATTTTAGAGAAATTAGACCCTAAAAATCCATCGGAAAAGCTTCCAAGAAGTCGCACTAAAGACAACTCGTATATTAATTGCTAAACCTTATGTTTGTTCGAAAATAGATTAACTAAAACTTGGCTCCAATCCCAAATCGATGAAATGTGGGACCTCCTACCCCGTCGACGTTTAAGAGGGAGGGGGTGTCCTGCGTTAAGAACTATTCCAAAAACCGCCAGTGTACAAGATCAATGGTGGTGATGAAAAGAAAGATCGTCTACGCCCCCCAACCCACATTTTGAAAATTGTTGGGCGGGGGGGGGGTGTGGGGCGTTGGGTCCTATGAAAACAACATTCATTTTCTGTTGTAGGAAAGTTGGTCCCGCACGTATCTCTACCATGTTTTAAACTTTGCATTTGTGGGCTTAATAGTTAAGAGCATGTGTTTCCTCCGAAGAGATCACATGTTCAAAACTAGAGGGGGTAGAATATGTATGCCTTTGTCAACATAGTAGTCAAATCACTACGTGGAGGTGAGGCCCTTGTCCCACAAACAAGGGGGTCTCATACACCAATTTTGTGTCTAGCTTGGCCATGACCTTAAAATTGGATAACAATAATTATTATTATAATTTTTTATGGGCCAAATTAAAAACCCCAAAATGCATTAAGTGTATAATGTAATAGTTTGATTATAAGGAAGATTTAATATTATATATTAATAAATATATATATTAATAAATTTTAAACATTTTATTAATTATAGAGTTATCGATATTATTTAATAAAAATTTGGTCTTAAAACGTAACCAACATTTTAACTATAAAGAATCAGTGTTGTAACCAATTAGTCAGTTAGTTTGGGAGAGATAAAAACCAGGAAAAAGATAAAAGGGTTTGGAGTCTGATAATTATGAGAATTATGTAATGAATAAATCTCTTAGAGATTGAATAATAAAAAAACCAGTTTGATTCTAAATTTGAGTAAGTTGTGGTATGCGTTATTCCTTCAATGTTTTTATTGTTTCATGATATGTATTTCTTCTACTAGAATGGTGTATGTAATAGTAGGTTTAGATTTCAAGTTACAGATTTTACTAAGATATAGTTTGTCACCAATAGTACCTGCACTTTGATGTAAAGCACCTTAATGGGCGCTCCACCATTTATAGAGATCCATTCATATTTTATATATCTTTCATTCATTCCACTCTCAAGCTTTAGAGCTTGGATTCCATGTGGCTCAAGTTTTAATCATGTCCCTTCTAAATTTCTTCTTTCCACCTCATCATTTTAAGGGTCTGTAATCCTTAATGACCTGGCCATTTTGGTCGAAAATGATGATTTTTTGAACTAGAATATTCATTGCATCCCTCATGATCCTACTTTGACTAGTCATTAAAAAAAAATCATTAGATTTTATGGATGTATGTCCCAGGCACTGTCCTCCTACAAACAACGGTTGTCTCCAAGGAACAACAGGCCACATCATTTCTTTGAGGTCCAAGTCACTCATACGAATCCCTCCAAGACATTACATGCTACAAATATTCCCTCATAGTTGTCATATTATTCCCATGTGTGGGTCAACCCTCTAAAAAACAACAATAAGCTCCAAAGTGGTGAAAAAGGAGAGTACTCCATAAATTTACACGTCATGTCAAGAAGAAGTCCATGCATGCAAAAATAACCTAAAAATTATCTGGAGACTATGACCAATGCCTTGAAAGATGTTAGTTCCATTGAAAAATATGAACTATCCAATAATTAAAATGAAGACAATTGTTTTTAGTGGTGCATGGTGTGCCATCAATATTTTCCTACATTGCAAAATGTGTGTGAGTACCCCTTTGCTACAAGAAGGGGTAGTTTACCCAAAACAATTTTTTTTCAATCCAAAAGTGGCTTTCGGTGCAAATCTATATGTGGATGAATTAATCCTCCTTCACTCAAGTACTAACACCACCAATAATTGCAATGCCTTTCCTTCTAAGACTTCTATGGTTTTTGGTTGTTATCTATGCGATGCCATAATTGCAAAACTGTATTGTGAATAACAATGGTTAGATAGGTAGTTTATGAGGCATCCCTTGTAACAACTTTTCCAATACATAAGATAGATTTGAGGTGAAAGTCCCCAAGCTAACATGATAATATCCTCCATCTCTTTGATACTACTCACCATTGGTTATTTAAATTTCATGCCTTGTGGCGATTCTCTAGTTTGTGATGGTTATCCATGTGATGTTTGTAATTATAAGCAATCATACTTAAGTGGAATACCCTCGTGATGGGATTTCTTTCCACATTAATACTCTCTCATCCTCCCACAAAACCATGGTTTTATAAGACTTGGAACTCATTATATTAATATGTCTATAAATACTCAATATTAACAAAGGTTTTGAATTAATATTCTCCTATCTTCTCTCTTCCAAATATTTTTTCTAAAGTGTGATTTAGATATATCATCCAAATGTTATTTGTAATGGAAAATGAACTATTTCTTTTAACCCCTACTCAAGACTAGTCTAGAGCTCAAACTTGTAAGGCTATAACCCATGGAAATTTGTTTGATTTTTACGATTTTTCCCACGTAAAATATTAGAATCCCCCCTTCCAAATATAAATAATCCATGCCAAAATTCATATCTATTTATAAATTGTTATTGGTGAAAAACATTGTGTTGGAAATACTGAGAGGGGGATGAATCAATATTCCTTAGCAATTAGCACTTTTAAATATTTTCAGAGCATTAGTTAATATTCAATTATTATTAATGTTTATGCAGTGACAAAAGTAAATAAAATAACATAGTAAGTGTAAGAATTTTAGGTGGAAAACCCCCTCTAGGTCAAAAACCATTGAATGCTTTTCTAATACATTCTTTAGTCTTCAACCCCAACTAAAATGAAAGAAAAAACACTCTAGAATTCTAGAAAAACATTCTTCCCCAGGTCCCACTAGAAGGACGCCCCAATGCCCTGGTTTCTTTAGTAATCAATTGAATGGATACCCAACACCCTTGCGAGCCACAACTCGCCCTAACACCACCCTACCATCCTAAAGTGTTCACAGGCCCCAACCTGTAGGTGACTTCATAAACCTTCCTAGCATCTCCCTGCCACCCTATAATGAATGAAATAAGACAATACCGTGGATTCCCAAACCAAGGATAGCAATCCACGATACAATAAGATGTATAAGGATTTTTGTGTAATTGACGAAATACCCATTCACTTAGTGACCTACAACCCAACCATGAAATTATCCCAATAGTGACTCCTATACCTCCCAACATACCTTTTCAACTCTAGGTAGATTGACTCTTTTACAATAATGACTCTTCCAATGATGGCACTTTTACAAATGACTCGTTTACAACTTTACAATGATGATTTTTGGCCTTGACACTTCTTCACAATATACAGATGGTTGTCATGTCTTCAAAGGATGTCCTGATACAAAGCTTCCTTTGGTTTGATACTTCTTCTCTTGAATTCTTTCTTGAATTTGTACTTGAATCTTCTTCTACCTGCATGCAAAATTTTCCCAGCGAAACCTATTATCACTCCAGGAAGCTCTCCTAGGTTGCAGCTTGGAGATGCTTGGTAACATATAATCTTCAATATTGTTCTCTGAACTATTGGAATGGATGAAGGTTTGGATCAAGCCAGATAACCGTTTCAACTTTGTTTTCACTCCAGACATGCATGAACACCCTCAGCTTGACAAGGCTTTAGACCACTAATTCTCAATAGTTTATAGATTCAATGGATAGATGGAGAATATTGACTATACCAACAGATGCATACATAAACATATATGAATGGCTAGCTATAGGAAGTAAATGAAGCTTGAAAATCTAATTTATCAATGCAAATATAAGATGACAGTTATCTAGCATTAGACACAGAAGAAAACATGAATAACCTATTCAATTGCAAATCCAATTTAACAATGCAGAGATAAGATGACAGTTATCTGGCATTAGACACAGAAGAAATCATGAATAGACTATCCAAGTGCAAGCTTAGAAAAGAAGAGAATGGATATTAAACATGTAACAGCAAAAGAAGCTTGTATTACTGGAATGAAGATGAGAAGTTGCAAGGAACAGAGTATCTACAGACTCCAGAAGTTGAACCCTTCATCTATTTAACTTTCAGCCATTTATAGGCCTTTTACAATGCTCTTGAGCTCTCAAAAGCTCGGAGTGTCTTAATCTATCCTCTCTATTTTTTTAAATGTTTGATGCCATGAATAGGCATGCATGGGCTTGGAGGTTTCTTCTTCTGACAGCAAAGTAATTGCATTCGGGTAGTTTGTTGTGCTGTTTTGGAGCTCGATCATGAAAGCGATGCTCCATGATCGTTCTGTTTGTTTTGGCTGTGTTGCATTCTTGATGCTCCATGATCGCTTCTATTTTGGGTTGCATCGTGCTGTGGCCCTCTTTTTTCCTTTCTGGCCTCTATCTCCCAACAACTATTTCCCAACCTCTGCTCTGTGATGGAATGGCTCTTCGAGCCTTTGTAATCCCTTCAATCAGACCCTTTCTATTAATATAGAGAAATGATGCAATACTACAAACTCCCACCAAGATTTGTTTATTTCGGACTTAAAAAGTCCTTAAACATTGTCTATTCCCCTATCGGGCCCATCCTTATTACTATCACAAGTCATTGATGGTCCGTTCCCAATCTTCCCTTTGTATTTGGAAATATGTTTAAAACACGAGAAATACATTAAAAAATGGCTTTGGCGGACCTAAAAATATTATATATTTTCATTCCCGAACCCTTTTGGGTCCAGGTCTTATCACATCAGCACTGCTCCAAGGTTCCTTTTGTATTTAGTTAAATAACGAAAAACTACGAAAATGCATTAAAAAATGGCCTTTCTACAGACTTCAAATTTTATGCAATCTCATGTATAATACCATCAAGTCCAGTTCATCGGGTCGCACACATATATGTGTAAAGGCCCCACTGCATGGTGTTGTTCTAATGCGATATAGCGATTTGATTTGATCGCAATCGCATATCTCTCATGCCCCAAGCCATTACTAGCATGCTTTGTTAATCTCCGATAGCGATCATGCGATGCGATGTGGGCTATCAATATATACACTTGATTGACGGTCCACATTGCATCACCGATCGCTATTGCAAGTTCCATATAGTCTGCACCAATATCTACTGATTGCCTCTACCGATTGCGACCTGTCGATTAGATCTGGACTACTGATTGGCCAGATCTGACAGTTGTTGTGCGTTTGACTGTGTATGACTCTGACACTTGGTTTTTCACTGTTTTCTCTAGTTTTCTGCCTCCCGAGAGAGCTTTTCCGCCATTCCAAGTGTTCTTCTCCTGCGTTAGTTTTGATCTTTGGTAGGATTTTATTGTCTTTTAAATACCTAAAGAGCATATTTAGATTCATTTTTGGGCCAAATTCTAACAAGGCTAACACTAGATCCTTCTGGGGATGAAAGCCTCCCTGTGAGGTTTCAAGAATCACAGAACAATGCCTTTCCTATAAAAACAAAATCAAATATTCCTCCTAGTGTTCCATTGGGCATGAAGTCTATTTTGCAACAAAATAAAAACTAAAAAAACATATTTACAATACCAAGGTTTTAAAGCCTTAAATGAAATAAAGTTTCAAAAATCACCCATTGACCGGGCTACCAAAAACACCTTCCCCCTCTAAATTTTGCATAATGAAAATGTTGCTCATCTAAACTTGAGCAATGACAAACAGAGATGTCTATAAGGCATCAAATTTACCATGGTTTCCCTTCTTTTTCTTCAACGCATCCCATTTGAGAACCTAGTCACCAAACTGAAAATTGTCCCATTTTACCTTTCTATCAAAGGTTTCTTTTTCTTGGTCAATGTGCATTTCAACAAATTCATTAAAAGACTTGTAAAAGCCTATTAATTTCATCATCTTCTTCAAAATATTTCTAGTATTTGACATTTTCAGGTAGAGATGGTCTATACCTCACCTCATCTTTGTATGCTTTCAACCTTGGATTCTTTGCTTGGAAAATTTTGTTGACCTGCTAAATGATAAGGTCTGCGTCTCCAAACACTCTCAAGCCTTTGATGCCCATTTCTTTAGCAACGTTTAAGCCCAACATCAAGGCTTCGTACTCTACGTGTTATTTGTGACTTGAAAATTTAATTTGAAAGATAAATGAATGCATTCCTGTGTGGGGGACACAAGGAGTACACCTACCCCTGCAGCTTCCTTCGAGCAAGCTCCATCAAAGAACATGTCCCAAATCTGTGGGCCTTCTTCCTCTGTGATCTGGCAAACTAGTTTCTTAAGCTGCGTGGAGGCCAACTGAGATTCTTCAATCTGAAGAAAACAAGCTCCAAAATCAGTGTCGATAACATAGATGGGATGATTAGTGGGATTCTTCTCATCACTAATGATATAAGCCAACTGAGATTCTATGTATAATCTCCTGCTCTCACCTCCAAAAACTGGGATAGTAGCATAGGACATATCATTTTTCAATGTTCCACCTAATCTCTTGATCCAACCTCTAGAAAGCAGCATGCCAAACTGGGGGGGGGACATCTTCTACCACAATATCCATCATCATGCTCTTCATGGGTAGCTGAGGCAAAGTGATGGCTAGGTCCTTGATTAATCCCAAACATTTCACTATTCTAGACTCAAAAGAAAACAGGTCATGATAAGGCTTGGTAATGTCAAGACCCAATTTATCCATGACAGCCTTGGGCATTAGATTATGGCTTGCTCTAGTGTCCAGAAGGCAATTGTGAAGGATTTTGTGATGAATAGTCAGAGAGACATAGAATGATGGGGAGTTGTCTTCACAATTTTCAATCATTGGGCTGAGAATAATAGCTGGTTTCTCATCTTGCAGATTTACATAGTCGGTGGAGGCCTGGATGGCTTTAGGTTCAAGGGCCTTGAGGATGGATCTTTTGAAGGACTCATTCTTCACTAGTTCAATTAGAGGTGTAGGTATTCTTAGCTTTTGAATTTTTGATTGAAAACTAAAAGGAGAAAGAGATTTTTCAAGGCCTCTTACCTCGTGAGCTGGAGCTTTGAAGATGAAGGGTTCAAGTTCTGGAGACTATAGATACTTTGTTCGTTGCAGCTTCTCATCTTCATTCCAATAATACAAGCTTATTTTTTTGTTACATGTTCAATATCCATTTCTCTTCTATTCTAAGCTTGCACTTGGATAGTCTATTCATGATTTATTTTGTGTCTAATGCCAGATAACTAACATCTTATCTCTACATTGATAAATTGGATTTGCAATTGAATAGGTTATTCATGTTTTCTTCTGTGTCTAATGCCAAATAACTGTCATCTTATCTCTGCATTGATAAATTAGATTTGCAAGCTTCATTTACTTCTTGTAGCAAGCCATTCATATATGTTTATGTATGCATCTGGTGGTATAGTCAGTATTCTCCAACTATCCATTGAATCTATAAACTATTGAGCATTAGTGGTCTAAAGCCTTGTGAAGCTCAGGGTGTTCATACATGTCTAGAGTGAAAACAGAGTTGAAATGGTTATCTGGCTTGATTTAAACCTTCATCCATTCCAATAGTTCAGAGAACAATATTGAAGATTATATGTTACTAGGCATCTCTGAGCTGCAACCTAGGGGAGCTTCTTGGAGTGATAACAAAACCAATTCCCAAAAAAAAATGAAATACCCTTCAACTTACCTCTGCCCGCAAAACACATGTAAGTGCATAATAATGAATAAATACAAATTAAAATTACAATGTGTACCTAAAGTGTACTTGTCACTTTTGTTATTGATTTGTTGCAGCAATAGACAAAGAATCCCACTCTTGATATAGGTCTGGACTCTATGCAATATTATATCCAAAACTAGCCTAAATAAATATACAATAAAAACTGATGACAACCCTAGACTTGTGATGGACCAAGTTCTAAGTACAACAATGGAGACCATTCTATCAACTATGAAAAGAAAAGTAACATGAACTTACAACATCATATAGATCTAGCAAAATTTGTGTAGCATCAAGAATATGTAGCATCAAATGTGTAGTATCAAGAATAGGACATCTGAAATGCGGTATCAAAACTAACTGTGACATATAGAGACATAGAGATATAACCGAGACACTGTATGTACTTACGTTGTCCTACAAAAATATATGTTAGAGATGATAATCGTATTTCAATTGTAAACACTAATCATACATACCTTGCTATAGGAGAGTTACCCTTGATAGTTGATATGTGGTCCTTATTGCAATGATCCTTGAATACATGCTTTTTCTTGCCTTCTAGGAGGTCAATATTGAATCTATAATATATATGTAATTTCAGATCTCCAGGGTCTGAAATTTTGTCCTATGGTATCTCTCTAACTCTTATTTCCAACCCCATAGGTCTAATCAAGATTGGATTATTTAAGAAACAATTATGCCCAATCTCCCATGATGACCTAATTATATACTAGTTCAGTAGAGAGAACTTGTACAAAGTTCCATGTGTAGCTACTTCGGCCCTAAAAACGCTACACAAAAAACTATAGTCCATCCTCGTTCTGGGACTATTTATGAAATTTGAATCTAATGCCCAGAGAGAAATTTATGATTATTTTCCCAATGTCACATGTTTGACATGGAATTCGGGAACCTACAAAAACCCTAACTTCCTCATATCATATCTCTGAAAATATAGCGAACTAAGATATGAAATTAGATCACGAGGTTCATCACGATTTTGTCTCAAACAAGTTTTCATTTCATCTTCTGAAGCTTCATAGAAAACAGCTTATAGCAAAAATGCCACGAAGATCTGTTTTAATCCACGAAATCCCTACTAGAGGAGGATATGAGGGTCATTATTTATATGAATGTCTTGAGTTGAGAGGGTCCTCAACAAGTGAACATTGGAGGGATTTTAGGGGAAAAAAATATTTATTAATCATTGACTATTCAATGACCACAACCAATTATGAGTGCCATGCAACAACCCCACAGGGTTTTAGCCCATTAACTGGGGTTACTAACTTCAAACATGAATATCTCTCAAACCGTGAAGAATTACTTGGTGTGCCATATATCAATTGAAACATATCAACAAGTAAAATCCATCTAGAAGATACTTGACTCAAAATAGGGTAATTTGTAAAGTCAAAATTCCCTTGCAATATCGGGGTAGCCCCTAGTGTTGCTTGGGTTGACATTAATGACAACCACTGATAAAAAATCTCCCCCTTTGGCATTGATGGAAACACAAGTACTCCCCCTCTGATCATGACATGTCTTCCTACTACCTTCTCTCCCCCTTTGTCATCAATGGCAAAGGGTAACTCCCCCTGAAAAATAGCCATATTGCAGACCTATACACATTTCCACTCCCCCTTTCTACTCGAGTAGATAAGAGAAAGAGTCTAATGAAAGCTTGGGAGAATACCAAGCTTTTGGCAAAGATAATCAAATTATTTACCAGGTAATGGTTTGGTAAAAATGTTAGCAATTTGTTCCTTTATGCCAACATATTCAAGCTTGATATTCCTTTCAGTGACCTGCTCTCTAATGAAATGATATTTAAATGAAATGTGCTTTGTTTTGGAATGCATCACAGGATTGTTGGAGATACTAATGGCACTGGTGTTATCACAAAAGATGAGATTAGGCTCATCAAACTTGACTTGAAGATCTTTCAAAGTTTACTTCATCCAGAGAACGTGTACAACAAGTTACTACTGCGATATATTATGTTTCTACTATGGATAATGAGATTGAAGACTACTTTTAACTTAACCATGAAATAAGACAACAACCTAGATAGAATGTTGCTCCATTGGTACTCTTACGATCATCAACACTTCCTACCCAATCTGCATCTGTATAAGCTTGGATAGTCAAGTCATTTTCTTTGGGATACCATAGACCATATTCCATTGTGCCCTTAAGATATCGAAGAATTATTTTGACGGAAATAATATGAGATTTTTTTGGTGCTACTTGGAATCTTACTACTTGTTCAACTACCTGCATCACATTAGGTTGGGAGGTTGTCACATATGGGAGACTACCAATCATGGATCTATAAAATCTTTGGTCCACATCCTTTGATGAATCTTTTCATCTTAACTTGCAACCTGTTATCATGGGGGCAAGGACTGGCTTGCAATCTTCCATCTGGAATTTTTTGAGCATTTTCTTGATGTACTTGGCTTGATGTATGAATATTCCTTTATCTTGCTAAGAAATCTAAAGCCCTAAAAAGTATGTCGGTTCGCCAATCATAGACATTTCAGACTCACTTTGCATTTTTGTGGCAAAGTCTTTACTTAATCTATCATCACTACGTCCAAAGATCATATCATCCACATATACTTCAATAATTTTTAGGTTATCTTGATCCACTTTCACATAAACATTGTTGTCAACAATTCATTTCTTCAATCCCTGTTGATGTAGATATATGTCAAGACGAGCATACCAAGCCCCAGGAGCTTTCTTGAGACCATATAGAGCCTTCTTTAATCTATAGACGTAGTCTTCTTTGTCAGAGAGAAGACTACGTCACCATTTAGAAAAGCTAACTTAACATACATTTGGTAGACCTTGATTTTTCTAGAGCAAGCATAAGCGAGAAACATCCTAATAGCTTCCATTCTGGAAATGGGAGAAAATGTTTCTTCAAAATCGATTCCTTTAACCTATGCATATCCTTTGCAGACTAATCTTGCCTTGTTCTCGGTAGCTTGTAATCCTCCAACTATTTTGCTCCCCCTGAACCGGTAATGAAACTGCCATCTTGTTCAAACTACCTTCTTGTCAATCATAGACTTGTGCCATATACTGTTGCATAGAGTCCTCCTATACAAACATTAAGGAGTCAACAAGCCAGATTGTTCAAAATAGTGAGTCACCTAATGGGCCATCTTGACTTGAGTCATTATCTAAAGGAACTGACAATTCCTCATGACCTTTTGCTTTTACAAATCCTGAAAGCATAACTGTTGAAACCTTGTTATCTACTTTGTCTTCCTATAACTATTTCCTTTTCCAGATCTTCTTATTGCTGCAATCTTGAGCAATTTACCCATATTTATGACACTTGAAGCATTCAATGTTGTCCATAGGTGATTCCATCTGATATCTGCAACCGCGAGTGCTATGGCCCATTTAGCATGTATTCTCTTCTGACAAAATCATTGTGGAACCTATCTTGTGATCCTACAAGCTTGCTTCTAGGGTTTTGCAAATAATGATTGTACCTGTCAAAAACTTCACAATCCCTAACCATATGTCCATAGTTAGCACATAAAAATCAATAACCATTAAATACATGTGCGTATGTGAATGGTACATTTGGATGCAATGGTCCTTGATAGTTGTACCTGTCAATAACTTTACAATCCTTGGCCATATGTCCATAGTTAGCACATGAAAAAAAATAACCATTAAATAAATGAACATGCCTTGAAGACTTTTCATCCTTCTTTGGAGGCAGTGTTGTAGTTTGTTGTGGTCCTCTGTTCTTGATTTCTTTGGTCTTGTTATTTGGAGTTGCAACATTCTTCTTTGGCTTTTCACTTTGATCAACTTCCTTCTTAAAATTATCCTGCGAAGATGTGGAGCTTGTACCTTCATCAACTAGAGCTTTACCTGTAGAATAATTTCTACAAATCCAACTCTGATACCATGTAGAAAATCTGTGATATAGTTTAACCCGATAATGCAATATAAATCAAAGAAAAATATTATAACCTACTTCTACTATCAATTTGCGGATGCTTAAAAGATCAAGCTAAACAATATAACCAGAAGAAGAAGAATCAATCGCATAATACACATGAAAATACTTTGGGCAAAGCCTCAACTAAAAACCCCACTATCTATATTATCATACAAGGTGGAAATACATAGGAATTATACAAAGCCTTAGCTCTCACAGCTAGCCAGCTCTCAGTACAATCCTCACAGATGCTCATAGGAAATCTTGGCTGCTCTCCAACCTTCCTCTCTTCCCTCCAAGCTCCTATTTCCTTGTTTTGTTCCTCTAGGATGATTCTTTCTTACCAAGTGGAAAACTCATCTACCAAGTGGATGATCACCTGATCTCACACATTGTCAGAACTGCGCAATCCTCAAAGAATTATTACCTTGACTACATGAATGAGTTTTCTTTATAGGAAAACACATGCTACTAATAGTGCATTATCCTTGACTTTAATCTCAACTGGGTCTTTCTCAAAATAGACATGCATGAGTTTTTGATGAGGGAATCTTCAGTTAACTAGAGTACACTAGTTGAGTGCATGCATGCATTAACTGGCTGTTAACTCACCATTAGTTCCTCAAACAATTTGGAACTAATTTAACTGGACTTAACTGAGTAAACTGAGTTAACTAATTACAAATCAAATATAACTCAATCTTATCTCCTTAATTTAAGGGATAACTCTTGCATGACTTCAGAAAGACTTCTAACTTGAATTTCTCCAACTAATTAATTCAAAATGAATAAATTAATTATTTCCAAGTAGTTGTTAAGACTAAATTCGATTTTAATTCACAATTTAATTCGAGGAAAAATTAAATTGGAATATTATTGTTACCACATTTCAACACTCCCTCTAAATAAGAAAGGGATTATCTGCCACCCCGATCCTATATCTATGAAACTCAAATTTACACTTTGCAATTTCTTTGTCAAAATGTCACCATCTTGCTCCTCTGTCGAAGCATACTGCAGCAACATGATCCTCCCATCATCAGTAGCTTTCTTTACCTTGTAAAGCCAATGAGAACTCACAACTAACTTGTTCTCCAATCTCAGAACCATGCCCCAAACACTGTTACGAACTATGGAGTCATACTCCTCCACCAAAGCGTCAACCCAAATCAGCTGCTACACTACTTTCTCAAAGGAAGATAGCTTGGTATCAACACATTCCCCAACAAGGGCCATGTATCCAATGTACCTCTCAAGTGACCTCTTCTATCTACGCTAAGAAGATGGTGCTCCCACATTCTCTCTCGCATCCTGCAATAATCTGTCAGCTTCTCTTGTGTGCTTTCGTCCATCTCTGGAAGACTTTGCTTGAGTGGATGTCTCCACTCCTGGAACCTCTGCATGTGGCTGCTTCACATTAGTCTAAGGCTCCTCCTCCTTAGGAACCAATAGTTCCTCCACAGCCTGTAGTTGGATCTCCCTCTCAAGGGAAGCTCGCATGGCCTTCTGCTCATCAAACTTGAGATCTCTGCGAACCACTATCCTCCGATTGCTAGGAAAGTACACCCGATAGTTGTGAGTTGTATCAGTGTACCTTACAAGTATCCCCAACTCTGCTATTGGCTCAAGCTTCTTCCGTGCATCATTTTTCACATGGAAATATACCGATGAGTCAAAGATCTTGAAGTGACCCACATCTAGTCTCTTACCGGAGAAAGCTTCCTCTGGTGTCTTCATCCCAAGTATGCAATGTCAGATTCTATTCTACAAATAGACTATTGTGTTGCATGTCTTAGCCCACAAGTGAAGTGGTAGGCCTTGGTCATGCAACATTGCTCGTGCTGCCCCTACAAAAGTTATGTTCTTCTTCTTGACCACCCCATTCTGCTGTGGGTTATGAGGTGTCATCAATTCTCATTTAATTCCTTCCGCTGCATAGAATTCCTTAAAATCTTGAGAGACATATTCTCCACCATTGTCGCTTCTCAGGGCCTTGATCTTCTTCCCTAACTCTTTCTCGACCAAATATTTGAACTCACAAAACTTTGTGAAAGTTTGGTCCTTCTTTTGCATGAAATAAATCCAACATTTACGAGAATTGTCATCAATGAAAATCACATAATACCTTTGCTTCACTGTGGATGCCGTTGAGAATGGTCCACACACATCAGTATGAACTCACTCTAAGATGGTCTTTGCTCGACTGTCTCGAACATGAAAGAAAGACTTGGTGTACTTTCCCAAGGTACAACCTTTGCATGTGTCAAATTGCTCAAGTTTACCTTTGGGAAGTCCTGTAGATATTTTTTGCATTATCTTCAAAGCCCCATGATCCAAAAGGCCCAACCACCTGTGCCACAACTTGCTAGTGTCTTGGCTTTGCACCAATCTGCTTTCATACTTAATGCTACACAATCATCTACCTCTAGTTTATAGAGATTTTTCACCCGAATCCCTATCCTCTTGGTCTGACCCGTGATTATGTGTATTCGGAACACCTTTCCTTTACTAAAGACAACATCGTAATATTTGTCCTCCAACATCGCAACTGATACCAAGTTCTTCTTCAGTCCAAGCACATACATCACATCTATCAAGGTGAGAGGAGATCCATGCTCCCTCTAAAAAGCAACCGTGCCCACTCCTGAAACACTATATCTTCCATCGTCACCCATCTCTATGCGCATCATGAGGTCTTTCTCCTCCAAGGTACTGAATAAATTTTTATCGCTGGTCTTGTGGAATGAGGCTCCACTGTCAAGATACCAGACACAACCCACCATCGATGACACCACGAATGCAATGAGGGTAAAGTCCATTTCGAACTGAGAGGCTAATGCCTCACCTTTCGATCCTTCTGAGGATCCCTTCTTGAACTTCTTCGATGGGCATTTAGTCACATAATGTCCCATCTCATGACAATTAAAGCATCTCGCTTTAGACATGTCACCCTTCTTCCCTCCATGAGAAGAATTCGATTTGAAAAGGGAAGCCTTCCCCTTCCCTTTCCTTGCCTTACTTGCTAAGGCCAGATTTTATTCATCATCATTCTTGGAGGAAGAACCATCTCGTGTGCTCCTCTTGATCTCCTCCTGCATAAGATCCAACCACAGTCATTCCTAATCCGGCAGTTTCTTCCTTCCATTCACAAAGTCCTGGTAGCTATTCCAACTCTTTAGAAGGCCAAGGAGAGTGAGGCTCACCATACCATCATCGACAGTATTTATTCCCACACTGCTAAGCTCATATCTATAGGTGGTGAGCTTGTTTAGATATGTGGAAATGGTATCACCCTTCTCCATCTTGATTCTTCGAAGCTTATCCTTGAGCACTAATTTCCTCTGGTTGCGACTATTCTGGTAGAGGTCCTTCAATGTATTCCACATTGAAAATGGACTATCCTTCCCATGGAGACTCGAGACAATATGGTCTCGAACTCCCTCAAGGATGATTTGTCTCACCTTCGCCACACACTTCTTCCACTCAGCCAACTGTTGTGCATTAGTTGAAGTTGGCTTTGGGATTTCTTGATCAATGAATTGCTTCAAGCCATTGTCTTCTAATACAACCTCTATTATATCTTTCCATGCTATGTAATTTGAGCTACCTTCCAAGGCATACTCGAGTCTCAAGCCATAGAACACCATTGGCCAACCTTGAAGTATGATATGAATTCGATTTGCACCTGCAACCCCGAACTTCAAACTTCGAATTATCTTCTCAGTATATTGTTCACAGTTCCGATGGCATGTAGAAAAATTCTACAAATCTAGCTCCGATACCACATAGAATAATTTCTACAAATCCAACTCTGATACCATGTAGAAAATCTGTGATGTAGGTTAACTCGATAATGAAATATAAATCAAAGCATAATACTATAGCCTACTTTTACTATCAATTTTCGGAAGCGTAAAAGATCGAGCTAAACAATATAACCAGAAGAAGAAGAATCAATCACCCAATATACATGAAAATACTTTGGGGAAAGCCTCGGCTAAAAACCCCACTATCTGTATTATCATACAAGGTGTAAATACATAGGAATTATACAAAGCCTTAGCTCTCATAGCTAGCCAGCTCTCAGTACAATCCTCAAAGATGCTCACAGGAAATCTTGGCTACTCTCCAACCTTCCTCTCTGCCCTCCAAGCTCCTATTTCCTTATGTTGTTCCTCTAGGATGATTCTCTCTTACCAATTGGAAAACTCATCTACCAAGTGGATGATCACCTGATCTCACACACTGTCAAAACTACACAATCCTCAAGGAATGATTACCTTAACTGCATGCATGAGTTTTCTTTATAGGAAAACATATGCAACTGATAGTACATTTTCCTTGACTTTAATCTCAACTGGGTCTTTCTCATAATAGATATACATGAGTTTCTAACGAGGGAATCTTCAGTTAACTAGAGTACACTAGTTGAGTGCATGAATGCATCAACTGAATGTTAACTCACCATTATTTCCTCAAACAGTTTGAAACTAATTTAATTAGACTTAAATCAACAAACTAAGTTAACTAATTACAACTCAAATATAACTCAATCTTATCTCCTTAATTTAAGGGATAACTCTTGCATGACTTCATAAAGACTTCTAACTTGAATTTCTCCAACTAATTAATTCAAAATCTATTAATTAATTATTTCCAAGTAGCTGTTAAGACTAAATTCGATTTTAATTCACAATTTAATTCAAGGACAAATTAAATTGGAATATTCTTGTTGCCACATTTCAACATTACCATCTTTAATTGCCTTCATTTTTGCTTCTTCATCTGTCTTATCTTGTAAGTGTTCTTTTTGTGATCCCTTGAGTTTGTTTATCTCATCACGAGTTGCATCAAGTTCTTCTTGATTTTGAGCAAGATCTTCTTGAAACCATCTTTTCAATATCTTCTTTTTTCTGCCTCCTCAACCTGTAGCTTGAGAAGAGTAGTCTTCTCTATTTCTCTGTTGAGAACCTGTATCTATTCCTTCTGCTTCTCATTTTCAATCCTAAGCCTGCTTATTTCTACTGAAGATGTTTCTAATTCCTTTTGCTTTTTGTAAATGATGGATATGTATCTTTGATCAAATTCCTTCCTTTCAATTTCTACTTCTTACCTCTATTGTGTGATCTTTCTAATCTTTGCAAATGTTGTGTCAAGTTCTTGTTGCTTATGTTGGACTTCTCTCTTGAGGTCTCATGTCGTTGTATCATTTATTTCTTCCAATTGATTTCTAAGACTACTAATCATCTTCTCAGACTCTTCATTTTCTTTGATGAGTTTTTTACTTCCTTCAATTATGCTTCCAAAAGTCTTGTCTTTTCCTTTTGACTTTTGAGTTCCTTTATCACCTTGATCGCTTGATTTTGAAACTCTATTTTAGTCATTTCTCCCATTTCTTCATCATAATTAGAAGGATCCAAATTTTCAATAACAACCTGATCTAATCACTTTGTTGAATAAAGATTATGAAGCTTTTCCCAAAGAGTTTTAGCTGTTGAACATTGACCAACTTTTGTTTTCACAAAATTTGGCAAAACATTCAAAACTACATTCATGGCCTTTGAATTATACCTTTTAGCTTTGTCGCTAGATGTGTCTCCGGAAACAATTGATTCCCATACTCCATGTGCCTACAAATGTACTTCCATCTTGGATTCCCATATCCTGTAATTATCTACATCAAAATCAGGGGTTGGTACACAATACTTACTTTCTTCAGATTTTGTTGTACCTGTACCTTCCTTTGAAATCCTTGTAACTTTCTTATTTGACTTTCCCATCTCTATGCTCTGAAAACTAAATTCTAGCGATTAAGTTGTTATTGAATTTAGGCTTCTGTGATCCATATCAATTTTGAGAAGAATCTTCGGCGAAAATCACATAGAGATAATTTTGTCGACGTGTTTCGAACCAACCAGTGTGGTTCATCATCAGGACAAGTTGAATGAGCAGATCTTGCTATGCATTATAAATAGATTGGGCAGAATATCGAGGTAATGGTTAGAATAATGACAGCTCGATTTGACTGGGAAATGGCTAGTTAGACCAATTTTTTTATTCAAATCAGTTAATTTGGTTATTAATTCTCTTATTAAAATAAACATAATTGACAATTTTATAAATATATATTAAAATAAGTGAGTTAATATACTTTTATCATAAAATAATTGAGTAATTAAAATAGATAATGGTTAACTATATTTTTTAAATAAATATAAGTTAATTATATTTTAAATCAAATATCAGTTAAAGGGAGATTTAAATCCTAAAAATAAGTTAATTATAAATCAACGAGGTTATATAAATATTAGTTGGTTGTATAAGTTAGAAATAGAATATTCTATAAATAGTTAATTCTATTTTAACATATAAACTAAAAGGACATATAAATAAATAAATAAGCTTCATATTCATAGTCAAAAAATAAAATAAATAAATTTAGAGAATTACAATATTACTTAATAGTTTATTAAGCGTAAAAATTAGTATATTAATTTAAAAAATAAAAAATAAAAAAATCAACTGGCTGGATTCCCCAACGCCCTAGCGAGCCACAACTTGACCTAGCACCACCCTACCACCCTGAAGTGTTCATAGGCCCCAACCTGTAGGCGACTTCATACACCTTCCAAGCACCTCTTTTCCACCTTATAATGACTGAAATAAGAGAAGGTTGTGGATTCCCAAACCAGGGACAACAATCCACGATACAATAAGATGTACAATGATTTTCATGTACTTGACCAAATACCCAATCACTCTATGACTTGCAACCCAACCATGACATCATCCCAACAGTGACTCCTATACCTCCCAAAAATGCCTTTTCCACTCTAGGCAGATTGACTCTTTTACAATAATGACTCTTCCAATGATGACACTTTTACAAATGGCTCTTTTACAACTTTACAATGATGACTCTTTGTGTTATGAAACCAGCTCAAGAAAAGATAGAAAAGATAGATCAATGCCTTAGAATTCAGCCTCTTCGAGGGGAAACCTCCTTTACATTACATAAATGAACAATTCTTTGATGATTCAAATGAAAAGACATCCTCTCTATATATAGGAGTCTAAGGGGTCATAACATAATCAGAGCCTACACAACAATAATAATGTAAGGGCACAATAATAACAATAGTGAGCTTCTACGGGGCACAATAGTAACAATATGGGCACTACATGGGTACATCAATATAATAAGTGGGTTGTACTAATAACAATAAGGGGTTACACTAGTAGTATAGGGGCCTAACATGCCCCTCTCCTTCAAAAAGTGTTGTCCTCAACGCTTGAGTAGTTCTTGATGCTTTTGTATAAAATTCTTGTCCTCCGATGTGGAATCTTTAGCGGGTATGTTCTTCCACTTGATGAGATACTCTCAAATTGATTGATTTCGTAGCTGTCGATTTCTTGTTTTTGTGACTGCTCCAGGTTCCAATATGATTTTTCCTTCCTCTTCAATTTCTCGTAATATTGTTTGAATTGGGATGTTTTGAAACTTTTGAATAAGTGGCCATACTTCTTCATCCTTCTTCGATTCATCCCTTGCTTCATTTATCCAATCTGGTTGGATAATAAAAATAGCACAAAACAGTGCATCCACATCCTCATCCTCGAAGAGTCTTCCCATTCGGTAAGGTCGCCATTTTTTAAGTGCATGTAGTATTGCCAACATTTCCTTCTCATAAATAGCTTGCTTGAGACATAGTAGTAAAAATACCCAATCACCTACATCAAAACTTTTTTCACTATGATGTTGATCTACCTGTTGTTTCATTTGATTTTGCACCAAGGTGGCGTTATCCTTTAAAAGTTGGAGAACTTGTTGTTGATGCTCGATGTGATCTTTCACTGCTTGAACCTTTTTCTTCTTGATATGTCCTTCTATCTCTAGAGTTTGAGGAGTGGTAATTTCTTCCAATCCTTTACAAGATGTGGTCAGATTCATTTCTTGATGCTTGATGTGATCTTTCACTTCTTGAACATTTTTCTTCTTGATATGTCCTTCTATCTTGATAGTTTGAGGAGTGGTAATTTCGACCAATGAATTACAAGATATGGTTGGATTCATTTCTTCTTTCTTGATGTGATCTTTCACTTCTTGCACCTTTTTCTTCTTGATATGTCCTTCTATCTTGAGAGTTTGAGGAGTGGTAATTCTTGCCAATGCTTTACAAGATATGGTCTGATTCATTTCTTCTTTCTCTGGGGTGGGGTCCTGGCGTATATCCTCTTCTTTTGATGTTTCTTGATCCTTTTCTTCCTCCTCTTCATATTCTATGTAAAATAATTTCTTCTCAGCACACTTATGACCTTTAGTGCATTTGCTATCACAATTGTAACAAAGCCCTTTTTCTCTTTTTTCTTCCAATTGTTGTGGTGTAACCCTTGTAGGTTGTGGAAGGCTAGGAGAAACAACACTTCCATATTTATAGTTGTGAGTGGTAGACTTCCTTGTTGCAATAATTTTACTTTCCACTATGTCACAAAGCCCTTTTATTCTTTCCAATTGTTGTGGTGTTGCTCTAAGAAGGTGTTGCTCTTTGTATCCTCATAATGTGCTATCATTTCCTCCGTGAAAATTGACCACGTAACAAGTTTTTTTACGAGAACAAAGCCCTTTATACCATAAAAATTGATCTGGTTCTAAATATGAAGATGCAATACATACCTTTTGTAACAGTGGTACACCATGTAGATCAAAATATTTCTCCATTTGACGTATCCAATTTAAATGATCATTGCCATCAAACTTCCTCATCTTGTTTTTCCTTGATTTTAGGAGCTCGATCTTGAAATGACTGTAACTCTGTACTTTCAGATCTTTAAGTTCTAAACTACGACCTGTAGTAGTCCTCTATTTCCTCTTTCCAATGCCACCAGTCTTACCCCAATTGGATTCTCCAATGAAGAGTTATGCCAAATCTCCCACAGTGACCTGATTATAGACTAATTCAGTAGAGCGAACTTGTATGACGTGCCATGTGTCCCTGTTTTGACCTTTGGCTCTAAAAAATATATACAAGAAACTACAACCCGTTTTATTTTTGTACCTTCTTATGAAATTGCAATCTGATGCTCAGAGAGAAAATTATGATGATTTTCCCTAGGTCACCTGTTTTGAATGTAATTCGGGATTTTGCAAAAGGACCAACTTCCTCAGTTCATATCTCCGAACATATAGTGCAAATATATCTGAAATTCGGACCCAAGATTTAGCGCGATGTCTTGTCAAATGGGTTTTTTTTTTTTACTTCTGAAACATCGCAGAAAAAACGTTATTGCGAAAATGCCACGATGACCTGTTTGGAGCAGCGAAACCCTAGAATCCAAAGCTCTGATACCAAATGTTATGAAACCAGCTCAAGAAAAGATAGAAAAGATAGATCAACGCCTTAGAATTCAGCCTCTTCGAGGGGGAAACATCCTTTACATTACATAAATGAACAATTCTTTGATGATTCAAATGAAAAGACATCCTCTCTATATATAGGAGTCTAAGGGGTCATAACATAATCAGAGCCTACACAACAATAATAATGTAAGGGCACAATAATAACAATAGTGGGCTTCTACGGGGCACAATAGTAAAAATATGGGCACTACATGGGTACATCAATATAATAAGTGGGTTGTACTAATAACAATAAGCGGTTACACTAGTAGTATAGGGGCCTAACACTTGGCCTTGACACTTCTTCACAATATACAGATGGTTGTCATGTCTTCAAAGGATGTCTCACTGCAATGCTTCCTTTGATTTGATACTTCTTCTCTTGAATTCTTGCTTGAAGTTGTACTTGGATCTTCTTATACTTGCATGCAAAATTTTCTCAGTGAAACCAATCACAAAAGAAAACAAAATACCCTTCAACTTACCTCTGCCTGCAAAACACATGTAAGTGCATACTAGTGAATAAATACAAATCAAAATTACAATTTGTACCTGAAGTGTGCTTGTCACTTTTTTTTTTGGCTTGTTGCAGAAGTAGACAAAGACTCCCACTCTTGATATAGGTCTAGACTCTATGCAAGACCATATCCAAAACTGATCTAAATATATATACAATAAAAATTGATGATAGACCCTAGACTTGTGATGGACCAAGTTATAAGTACAACAATAGAGACCATTTTATCAACTATTAAAAGACAAGTAACATGAAATTAAAACATCATATAGATTTAGAAAACTTTGTGTAGCAGCAAGAATATGTAGCATCAAATGTGTAGTATCAAGAATAGGACATCTGAAATGTGGTATCAAAACTAATTGTGACATATAGAGACATAGAGATATAACCGAGACCCTGTATTTACTTACGTTATCCTGCAAAAACATATGTCATAGATGACACTCGTATTTCAGATGTAACACTAATCATACATACCTTGTTGTAGGAGACTTACCCTTGACTGTTGATGTGTGCTCCTTACTGCAGTGATCCTTGAATGCGTGCTTTTTCTTGCATTCTAGGAGCTCGAAATTGAATTTGTTGTATCTATGTAATTTCGAATCTCCAAGGTTTGAAATTTCATCCTGTAGTATCCCTCTAAGTCCTCTTTCTAACCCCATAGGTCTGGTTAAGATTGGATTCTTCAAGAAACAGTTATGCCCAATCTCCCATGATGACCTGATGATAGACTAGTTTAGTAGATCGAACTGGTACAAAGTTGCACATGTCACTGTTGCGAGCTTTGGCCTTGAAAATTCTACTCAACAAACTACAGTCCATCTTCTTTCTATGAATATTTCTGAAATTTGAATCCAATGCTCAGAGAGAAAGTTATGGTTATTTTCCCAATATCACATGTTTGACATGGAATTCAGGAGCCTACAAAAACCCTAACTTCCTCAGATCATATCTCTGAAAAATATAGAGAACCAAGATCTGAAATTTGGTCACGAGGTTCATCACTATTTTAGATAAAATGTGTTTTAATTTTAGCTTCTGAAGCTTCACAGAAAAAAACCTTATAGAGAAAATTCCACGATGACCTGTTTTAAGCCACGAAATCCCTACTAGAGGAGGATATGAGGGTCTTGAGTTGAGAGGGTCCTAAAAAATTGAACGTTGGAGGGATTTTAGGGGAAAAAAAATTATTAGTTATTGACTATTCAATGACCACAACCAATTATGAGTGCCATGCCACAACCCCATAGGGTTTTAGCCCACTAACTGGGCTACTAACTTCAAACATGAATATCCTTCAAACCATGAAAAATTACTTGGTGTGTCATATATCAACAAAAACATATCAACAAGTAGAATCCATCTAGAAGATCCTTGACTCAAAATAGAGTAATTTTTGAAGTCAAAATTCCCTTGCAAGATCAGGGTAGCCCCTAGTGTTGCTTGGGTTGACATCATTGACAACCATTGATCAACATTTTGATCACTTATTAAGTTTCATTCCGAGATTAATAATGCTCCAATAATGACAATAATGCTCCAAGTTACTAAGAATAACCATATTATAATGAGCACATCAAAAATACAAAATAAAAATCAAGAAGCATGGTTCCAAAGTATTATAAAGGATGCATAGAAACCTTAAAAAATCGAGAAATGTAGGAAATAACTCTCCATTACTGATAAAAGAAATATCCATCATCTTTATTCATTATTCACCCATGATAACTTAGAATTTATTTATATACTCATATGCTAATTCTTCTAAAATTACTCATGCACGGCCCAATTTTGACAAAGCTACCTATTAAATATTCAACTGTACATAGAGATCTTACATTAGGTTAGAAGGGGAGCACCATATGTTCTGAAAAAAATTCCAAGCAAAACCTCATAAGAAAACTTCGAAGCACTTCATCACATTCACAGATGGTATCAAATGCATACCTATCAAGATTAATTATGACACCCAACCTAACAAGGTCATCTAGTGAAGAACACAACAAAGGTAGACATCCAACAAAATTTCCCCAAGACCTATTACATGAAGCTCATGTTGGAATTGTTGTGTTGGAATTCATGTCAACAATGGATAATAGATATAAGGACTTGAGTTATGATACAAGGAAATGATTGGGTTGGTCTATATAATAGTTCCTAATGAGTAATAATTGATGATGCAAGGACATGATTGATTGATGAAACATTTGGAGCTAAAAACATTTGCATTGGCTAATCCTTACAAGTTTTCGTAAATAAAATTAAGTTGTATTATATAAAATGCATAATTTTTTATTGGCTCCCAGCTATAGTGCACACAAATATTAGTAGGCATTGAAAATAGTTTAGTTCATCCAGTGAAATTGAACCCATCATTTTCGGTTCATCTTGTATTCTTGGATTTGGTATTCTCTCATGGTTTTGAATTACTATCAAATTCTACCATAGGAATTCCCACGGTCTTTACAATCGACCCATTTTAGCATTGAATTTCCCTTGGTAAATACCCAAGGTTTTGTGGTCAGCTCAAATTTGAATTATAAACCAACATTTATATATAAATGACATTTGTGGACATCAATGTGGTGTGTAAGAAGTGCAAACTTGAGTAATGGCAGCCAAGGAGTTAAGCTTTAGAAGTGATCAATCAGGTGCCTCTCGAATATGGCTCTTATGGAACTCACTCTAGGCATACAGAGTCTTTAGTCTGCATCAATTGAATGGTGTTTAATATAGTGGGCCATCTTATAAGATCTAATGTGACAATAATGAGAATCAATTTAGAAGTATGTGAGATTTTAAAATGGCGTGATCGTGCTACATGTGATTTAGGTTTGTGGGTTTTGGAAATTAGGCAATGGTCAAATTTATTGTGCTTTGTTTGGTCTATATAATGGTTTAGTATATGCAACAAGAACGTGGGCATCGATTAGGAAATGGTGCATCCTCTTTTTTTAATTATATACCAGTGTGTGGTCATGTTTATTATCAAGTGTGAGGAGAATGTCGATTCAAGAAGCATTTTTTATTTGACCTTAACAATGTCATATAGTGTGATCTATTGGGTGGTTGATCTATTTTATTCTAATATGAAAAATCTCAGTACAAGTCTATTTCAGTGGTCTGTGATTACTTCATCAACCTGGGAAAGTGTGATTGATTAGTAGTGATCTTCTACAATAATGATGCAAAACAGAGTGTTGAGAAATGGCAACAAGAAATTCCAGTTTAATTTGTCCTTGAATTAAACTGTGAATTAAAATCAAATTCTATTCTCATAGCAGCTTGTAAATAGTTAATTAATTTTAAATTAACTTAATTAGCTTATGAATTTTGAATTGGAAGTCTTTTTGTAGTCATGTATATTTTCTACCTAAGTTTTAGGGGTCGAGGATGAGTTTATTTGAGTTGTAATTAGATTATCTTAGTTTACTGAGTTATAGTCAGTTAAATTAGTTCTAACTATTTGTGGAACTAATAGAGGACTAACAGTTAGTTGGTGCACTAGTGCATCCACAAGTGTTACTCCAATTAACTGAAGATTCCCTTATGATAAACTCATGCATGTCAATTTAGAGAAAGACCTAGTTGAGACTAAAGTGTAGGGGCAATGTACTAGTAGTTGTATGATAAACTGAATTGTAAAAATCATGCGTGCAATTAGAGAATGACCTATTTTGGATTGCATATTTTTGGAAGCATGAATTCCCTTTAAATATGAGGTATTCATCCTAGGAATTACGCAAGGAATTAGGGGCGTGGTAGACAATGGAAATTGGCTAAGTGTTGGCTAAGAGCAGGCTTGTGAGGTAGAGAGTTGAGAATAATTGTGAGGAATTGTTCTTGTGAGAACAAGCTTTCTATCTTTCCTCATATTTCTAATTAATGCAATACAAATAGGTGGGGTTTTGAGTTGTGGCTTTCCCCAGGAAAACTTATTGTGTTATGTGTCATTGATTTGTCTTCTTCTTGTTCCTATTGTTTTCATCGATCTATTGGCTACCCCTGGTTGAAAGTAGAAGTAGATTCTTGTCATGTGCTTTAGTAAATTGCATGAGCTTGTGAATCTACAGGAAATTCTACATGGTATCAGAGCTGAATTAAATATACTAGAGGATATTTCAAATTTTTGAGTTTTGGGTTACAGGTGAAATTCGAATTGCAATACATACTTCAGGATCAACAGATGGAATTCTACGGTCTACAACTCGAGTATGATTTGGAATGCATCTCGAATTATATAGGCTGGAGGGATAAAAAGGAGGTTGTGTTGGAGGATAATGGCTTGAAGGAATTCATTGATCAAGACATTCCTAAGCCAGCAACATCAGATGCATAGAATCTGGCCGAATGGAAGAAGTGTGTGGTGAAGGTGGATAATCCTTAATGGAGTTTGAGACCACATTGT
Source organism: Pinus taeda (assembly GCA_000404065.3). Lineage (NCBI taxonomy): Eukaryota > Viridiplantae > Streptophyta > Pinopsida > Pinales > Pinaceae > Pinus > Pinus taeda. The sequence goes on from APFE030202272.1 coordinate 206,559, forward strand.
CTCGAGTCTCCATGGGAAGGAAACTATGTATGCTATGTGGAAAGAATTGATGGAATTGTATCAAAACTGTAGCGACCAAAGGAAATTGGCACTAAAGGAAAAACTACGAAAAATCAAAATGGAGAAAGGTGAGACTATTCCAAAATACTTAACCAAGTTCACTCAATGTTGTGATGAACTTGGAAATGTTGGAATCATGGTTTCCGAGGATGATATGGTGAGTCTTTCTCATCTAGGACTCTCAAAGAGTTGGCATAGTTACCAAGACTATGCCAATGGTCGAGAGAAGCTCCTAGATTGGGAACGACTATGGTCATATTTGATGCAAGAGGAGATCAGGAGGAACACCAGGGATGGCTCTTCATAAAAGACCGATGATAAATAGAAATGTGCCTTAGCGACTAAGGCGAAGAAGGGGAAAGGGAAAGCTTCCCATTCCAAATCGGATTATTTCCATGGAGGTAAGAAGAAAGACATGATGAAAGTTAAGTTCTTTAATTGTCATGAGTTGGGCCATTTTGCTACAAATTATCCACTCATGAAGTTTAAGAAGAAGCCCTCAGGAGGAGCGGCGGGTGAGGCTTTGGCCTGTCAATTTGAATTAGACTTTTCCCTCATTGCAAGCATGTTGTCATCAATGATGGGAAGTGTATGGTACTTAGATAGTGGAGCTTCATTCCACATGAATAGCGACAAGGAGTTATTCAATGACTTGGAGGATAAATATCTCCAGATGCATATCAAGATGGGTTATGATGAGAGGTATAGTGCTACTGGATTGCGCACGGTTACTTTTTAGAGGGAGCATGGGGCTCTATGTTATGTTATGTATGTGTCTGGGCTGAAGAAGAACTTGGTATCCATTTCCATGCTTGAGGATAGAGGCTATGATGTGATATTCTCAAAAGGAAAGGTGTCCCTTCGACACATAGCCACAGGTCAAGTAAATAAGATAGGGATTCAGGTGAAGAATCTCTATAAGCTAGAGGTAGAGTATTGTGCTGCTTTAAGAACAAAAGTAGAGATGGTGCAAAGTTGTTATAGACATTTTTTGGCACTTCAACCCCAATCATAAATTTCCATAAACTGAGGGCTCCTAAGTCCCTAAAAGTGTTGCTTCACTTCCTAAAGGAACAAGGTCAACTGATTACATCATCTCCCAAAAGTTCTCCACTGAAAACTGCTCATAAATGGTCAAAAATGGACCATACTAAAAGCCTAGTGCAGAGGGTGCGATGCATATCACCTTCCCAATGTACAAGGTGTGATGCATACTGAATTTCTCCACTGTAGGGTGCGATGGTCGGGAATGGACAAATGGCAGGGACAAAATGCGAGGTGGAAAGATCATGGAATCTTCCATAAGCTTCCCCTCTGAGACTTGCCTCTCTGTTTTCGACCAAGGATGAGTAAGAGATCATCATTCTCCAAGTGGAAGCAGGAACTATCAAAGAGAGGACATTAATCAAGATCCCAGAAGATGACGCACCTCCATATAATCATCTATATATGGATCCCTCATCACAGAGATCCAGGGGTTGGAATTTTGTATCTTATAGAGAAGTGATGTTGGTTTTCTGGTGTAATTTCATAGTGTTGGGTGATCTAAGCTTTACTTGAGGTGAAGAAGGGCCTCCTTTCTGGAGGATGATGTTGGGTCAGAACATATGGTTGTAATCCTCTTGCTACTTTTCATCTTAATAAAGGTATTCAAGTTTTCCTCCATATTCTTGTATGTTTCATTATATATGCATTTGTATGGTTAACACACATCTGATCCTGTGTTATTTATGAATATAGATCTTTGTTCTTCAATAGTAGTATGTTGCTGTGATTCCACAAGTGCTCTTTGAAGCTGGGCAGACGAAGAAGAAGTGGCAAAGCTCTATTAGGAAGGAGAGAAATGAAACAAGGAAATCAAGCACAAGAATAAGGTTGGTCTCTTTGGTTCCACTCTTATCTATTTTCATAAAGCAAAACGAAAGTAAACTTTACTTGTTTGTTTCTAAGATAGCTACCAGTCTTAGTGGGAATAGCAACATCTGAGTGGACACTATTCCCAGTAACAAAATGGTGACTCCACTGGGGAGCGACTAGATTGTTTGTTAGCCTATCTTTGTTTCTTTTATAAACTTACGGACGAAGCCTGAAGCCAATCCAGCTAGCCTTCAAACTGCATTTGTTATACAAAAGTAGATCAATGCTGCTTTAGTCTATCTCCGGGTTTTGTTTATGAATTAAACAATCGATCTGCAAACAGTCTAATTGCCCTAAGTGGTGGCTCTAGTAACCTCCTTAGATCAACCCTGTGATTTACATATACTGAACATCACTTACTCGACCTAAATCCCTGAACTGAATTGCAAATTGTTTGTAAAAACTCGTTCAAAGTCTCGCATTGGTACCATCGCACCCTGCCTTCAAGGCAGTCTATATGCATCGCACTCCCCGAGTGTAGTGGGTGCGCTGCATACTGAATTCACTGTGTGATAGGTGCGATGGTCAGGGAAGGTTAACTTTACCTTCAGACTATGGTTTTTCCTCACTGTTTTCAGTCCTATTCAGGAGTTTTATTGTCTGTGGTCAGTGTACCTCTGTAAAAACCCCTTCTCTTACATTATGCCGCCTCCATAGTGCAAAGAACTGTAAGTGTTTTATGTATTGTGTGCCATTTTCAGTTCTCTTTTGCAAAAAGTAGCATAGTCGAACTGTCGTTTCTTGATCTGAAAGTGTCATAGATGTCATTTTCAGTTTTAGAAGACAATCCCATTGTTCTTGATAGTCGATTATATAGTTACTATTGCATATTATTTGAATTAATATTTTTTAAAGTGTCGAAAAGAAATTTTCATTTCGAAATCGCAAAGTGTCTCTCTTACCTTCACTTCATCTTGAAAATAAATTTGTTGAGTATTGTCGCTTTGAAAATAATTCAGATTTTCACATAGCTTTCTTATCATCATTCATACATTAAGAAGGCTGAAAAAAATACATGCATGTGCATTTTCATTTTGACTTCTTGGTTTGATTTAGGACAGTGCATTTAGCATGTGCTCTGTGCTCTTTGCTGAAAGATTCTTAACTTTCTTTCCTTAGTAGCTAGGATTTTCATTGTCAAAAGAAGATTAAACGTTTTTTTATCATCTTAGACTGCATTTTAGGAATTTTATACACATCACACGGTGAACCTGAAAGGCAAACTTTTAAGCAAGATCAACTTAAAAGAAATTTAATGAATCTAACAATGCTTTGGAACCTAACGCACAACATCTAGAGGTCTAGGATAGAGATGTATTCCGGCGTCGTAAAACCTGGTAACTGTTGTTTTCATTGTTGGTTGGGTGATTCCTCCACTCTGAGATGACAAGTGCCAGTACGGACTTGTGCTCCCATGTACCATCGAGTATATTTTGGGAGACCACAATAGGCTGCATCCTTTATTTTTAGGAAGTCGTGTCTGCCGCCCTATCGATCGCAATGCACTGAACATAGCATTCAGGAAGATTGATTGCCATACCATAAAAAGTATTCTGCAATTTTACGATTGGTTTGGTAATCCCCTCTGCCTAGATCTCCAGAGAAGTCCATTTTGCTCCTTTTTAGACTCCTTAAAAGAAAAGGTCCTCTGAGCACTTGTCACTTCAGGCTCAATAAAAATCGAAGGCAACTGGAGTCATCTTTTGTTTTTTCTCGGCTCTTTAAAATTGAAAAAACAAGTTGTGTCAAAGCGTCTAAAATTTATTACAATCGGAATAACATCACAAATTCCCTCGTTGATCTTTAGGTTGAGAAAATGGAGTCTACTAACCAAATATTTCCCCTAGTCCCTTCTCCTCTTGGGGAGATGTTGGTGCACCCCATATGGCCACATTGTCACTTCCAAGGTTGAAAATTGGTTTGCCTGTCTGGCTCTTCTCTACCTCTGTCGTTCATAATCCCGTAATTCCTAAACAGCCAAGTCAGCAACTAGATGACACTAGAGTTGCCTCCCAACCTTCTACTTCCTTTGATTCTCCCTCTCCTCCTTCCTCTTCACTTGATAAAGCTGATAAAGAAAATAATCAAGTAACTGAGAAGAAGAAGAAGCAAAAAGAGAAAAAGGAAAAGAAGAAAAAGGAACCAAAATCGAAAGGGGGCAACCAAGCATCATCTAGTGAAAATCCTCACACTGCACCGTCTAAACCTAAATCTCATTATGTCACTTGCAATGGAGACCACTATCACTGAGATTGTCCCTGCATCCCACAGATCTTAAGGGACTGGTCTCCTCGTTTGCACAATCTGGTGGCGTCAACCTCTGATGATCATGTTGAATGCACACCATCAACCAATGAAAGTGAAGCACTTGGACAGAAAAGGAATCCCAGATTTCCTTGTAAATTGTGTGAAGGAAATCACGCCGTCCACCATTGTCCCTTCCTTGACAAAGCTAAAAGAGTTTTTGATGATCGTCCTGCTTCACCGCTATGGCTCCCTCCTGGATATAAAAAGCTCTTGCCAAGTCTACCACTGGTTGAAAATCCGGTTGGCCCGTCATTGTGGTCGGCCAAAGTGTCTACCATTGAAAATTAACCCTCTAAATCCATACTAGACGAAATTCAAAAGGTCGAGACTGAAGTTGACCCGGTCTTGCCTTTAGAGTGTTCATCTTCGAATGACACCGTCACTGAAGAGAAAGAGAATGACATCGTTCAAATTCTTTTCATAAACACCGACTTCGATAAACTTGGGGGCATTCCACCCATTCCTTTATTGCAAGAAGGAAGTTCATCAGAGTCATACCCAGCCGTCTATTCGGTCCCACCTCCAAGCAACCTAATCGTTTCCTTCGACTGGAATCTACTAGGAAGACCCCGTTTACCAGCTAGTGTACCATTTAGAATCATTGTACAAGCTTTAACAGAATGGTCATGGGCTGGGTAACCAATCATCGATGAAAGGGGCTTCTGTGAGTATCCTTTTCCTCAATTCTTGAAAGCGCTTGTACGCCACGATTTTTGCCTGAAACAAGAAATTATGATGGCTTCGACAAAGGAACCAGTCGACTTTAGGGATCTGTCCAAATGTGCCCATTACTTTGGAGAAGGAAAACCGTTTTCACATGAATGTAATGGTAGTCAAGGACCCTTGGATTATAATCTAAGCTCTTGGAGACGCAACTATATTTATTGCATGGGAGCCATCGTCTCCTCACTCTTTAGAGTAATGTGTTTTCCGCACGAAGGCAGAATGGTCAAGCTCGTGTACCAAATGTCATTCCCTGGTTCACAGATTGCAAGTAGTCAAATGCCATCCCTAAATGGTCTTTTCACGCAAGGAATGTCTCATTTATCTCCAGTCTATCCACCTGATGAGCGCGAGTGATTCAGGAGGATGTGACTAAAACCCAAGGGGCATGCACCCTGGTCTATTTCAGTAGGAAAACCTTGGGTATAGTGTGGATTTCCGTGGGGGATATATAACTAGTTTGACACACCTGTCCTCATAGGAAAATGGGATTAGTCTGGAATAAGATACCTTCGTTAAAGTTATGTGAGTGGCATGCATCTGCACCACTCACCTTTGTCTATTTCGATAGACATCGCCGAGGACGCATTCGGTCTGCTTCGTGGGGAACTTTCTTGGTAATCTAGGAATTTTTCACTATAACTGGGGGCATGTAAACCTTTCCGCATGCAAGTGAAGAGCAACTATTTATTTTTTAAATTT